>VUQI01027194.1:19470-44329 GCA_015106735.1 Paratilapia polleni
TGATATTTACCCTAAAATATAGAGCACCTCGAGGCGACTGTTGTTGTGATTTGGCGCTATATAAATAAAATTGAATTGAATTGAATAAAAGAAATAATAAAAACTCATAGATTTTGAGGCCAGTGTTTAGAAATCCAATAGGAATAAACTTTTGACTCCACAGTTAAAAGTGCTGCTTCATTGCTGCTCCACTCTACCTGTTCTGAGCAGCACTTCTGGTGCGATGTAGTTGGGCGTCCCCACCAGTGAGTGGGCCAGACAGCGCTGGTGCTGCCTTGCCTTTCTCCTCTCCAGAGGCTTTAGGCGGTCTGTACAGCGACAGTTAGCTGGATCTTCCCATTCCTTACTGAAGTCCATGCTGTCCTGCCTCACGTGGTCCCCTGGAGAGAGATCACATGACCCATCACTTCATACTGTGTTTATTATGCTGATCAGGTGGGGCAATTTCTGACAGGAAGCCAAATGTGAACATACACTGAGACAGCAGTTACACTAATTTTCATGAACTTTGCCATCCACCTTTAAATATCAGTATTTATATGCAGATTTCTTTGTATTTTTTTATGACAGCAGGTCAAACAGTTTTTGGCTGTGAACTGAACAAGCATTCTGAAGACATCCACTACAGGTAAAGGAAACTGTGGTGGATGCTTTTGACAATTTTCTGATCATTTATAGACCTGAACCTGAATATAAAAATTTGTTTTGGCCATATTGTAACCATGTTTTTCGACCAATAAAAATATAACTGGTTCAAAAACATGGTACATTACATCAAATTTACCATTTTAGTATAATGTAATGTGAAGGTGCCTTAATCTGAAACTGGGCTTTGGTGGTTCATCCTATCTCAAAACAGGCTGTTTTAACTCCCTTCCTTCTGTTCTCACTGACATCATATAAAGTCAAGAGTAGAAAAAAAACAATGTCTGAATCCGAGTGTTCAGCAGTCTAAAATCTGGCCCACAGGAATTACTTGTACATACACTGACCTCATATGAAACGTTGGCCATGTCACTGTAGCAGTATACATGTGAGAGAAAATTAGGAAAGTCTTAATAAGTCCACTTTAAACTTCGTCATGAGTTCATGAACCTTTGGGTGATAAAATAAATACCCACCACTCTGGTAATACTTGGAGTCGTGGGTCCAGCGGAAACCAGTGCAAAGGCCGAAGTCGGTCAGCTTTATGTGTCCGTCTCCGTCTATGAGGATGTTGTCGGGCTTGATGTCTCGGTGGATGAAGCCCATCTTGTGGACGCTCTCCACAGCACAGGTGAGCTCGGCGATGTAAAACTGGGCCAGCTCCTCTTTAAAGATGCCGAGTCGGATGAGAAGGCTCATCATGTCGCCTCCGGGGATGTACTCCATGACAAAGTACAGGTTGTCCTTGTCTTGGAAAGAGTAGTAGAGACGCACTACCCACTCGTTGTCGGCCTCTGCCAGAATGTCCCTTTCAGCCTTGACGTGAGCCACCTGATTTCTCAGGAGCACGTCCTTCTTGCGAAGAGTCTTCATGGCATACAGCGCTCCTGTATCCTCTTTTCTGGCTAAGCAAACCTCACCAAAGGCTCCAATGCCGAGGGTCTTGATCCGTTTGAACATGGACTTATCCATCTTGGCTCGCTTTAGCCGGATGTAGTTGGATTCCTTCTGACAGAGCATCATACGCATCTGCTCCTGGGCTTCTGAAGACAAACCCACCTGAGCATGCAGCAAAATGAAGAGTCAGATACAACACAGAAAAAGTGCTATGAAAAGCTTCAAGCATCAAGGGGGAAAAAAATGAAGAAAAATGAGAAAACCAGTGCAAAATATTAAAATGCAATCATATGGTAATTATCAGTGTTAATCATCATTTTATCCCAAAGCAAAAATTCACAAGCAGTGTCAAAACTGGTAAGGTGGAGGTCATGGGATGACATGCATTTCATTCGGCCACAAAGACCAACATGCTTTCATCAGAAGACGCAGCACATTCAAAATACAAACACCAGACTCCCAACAATGTCATATGCCAGCAGAGATACCTTTACCTTTTAGATCAGCTGTTAGACAGCGAGGAGAAAAAGAGAAAGAACAGCTGAGAAAAAACAGAACAGCATGAAAAAGATCAGAGACATAACACAGTGATGACAGGATAAGAAGAAAAAAAAAAAGGTAGGAAAATAGCAAAAAGTTGGAAAAATTTAGTAATAACTGGTGTAAAAATCCCTCCGCTGCTGTTCTCACCCTTTGCATCTCATTTTCCAGTTGCTTCCTCCTGCGAATCCGCTGCTGATGGTTCTTCAGGATGTTCTCTATGTGTTGCTCCATGAAGAATTTGAAGGCTTGTGGGGAATACAAAGCGACTCTTCCCGACTCCCCTCTCCGCTCTTCGTCTTTCTTGTTGCGGCGGACGGGAACAGGCGATGTCGTGATTTGCTTCTTCTCCTTCTCTGTTGCTGCTCCACCCTCAGGGCTTTCTGACATCTTTTCTCTGGAGCCGTCCCCACCACCGCTGCTCTCCTCTTCAGCAGGATCCTCTCTACCTGCGCTGAGCCTGTTGGCGCCTGCGTCGTATGCTGGCGGGCAGGTAGCCTGCTGCTGGAGGAGGTGCTTAGGGTAGGGAGGGGGGGGGCCCTGGTAGCTGGGTACTTCTGCTACGATCTGAGGGACTGAGGCTGCGGGCTCTGGGTAGGCGGGTGCAGCAGGAGGTGGCGCGACCTGCTGCATCCATGGAGGGTGTGTGGGAGCGACAGCAGTATGCAGTTCGGGCTTCTGGACAGGCGTGCTTTTCACAGGCAGCAGGATGGGAGCCTGTGTGATGGCAGTGACGGTGGTGGCAGAGGGCTGCGAGCTGGCCGGGTGAGCGGGTCTGCCATTCAGCTGGTGGCTGTTGAAAGAATTGGAGCGGACTGGCACGTTGTGCTGCCACGACGGAGACAGGTCCTGGTTGCTGCTGTTGCCGGAGGAACACTGGGGCTGGTTGGATCCCAGAGGAGCCTGGGACCAGGACTGAGGAGGACCCAGGCTATACATGTCAAGGTTGTGACTGTTCCGGTTAGGAACCATCATGGACTGAGGGATGTTCCCTCCGTTAATATAAGAAGGAGAGGATGCAGGTCCTCCTGTTTGCTGGTCAGTGGGACTGTGCCGGCTGCTCTGGTTGACCGGGTATGGAGGAGGGGGCTGTCTGCCACCTCCCGCCATGTAGTCTGGCTGAGGGGAGCCATTCTGAGACCAGCTAGGGGGGAAGGTGAACTTACTCCCCCCAGAGCTTTGCATTATGATGGGCTGGTGGCCCATGGGCACTGGGCTGATACCGCGCTGATTCTGAGGTGCTGCACTTGGGTACCCATCAGGCCATGCCCCCTGGGGTACTGGAGAGATGCGGGGCACAAGGTAATCCATGTTTCCAGAGTAGCGCTTGGTTGATGGGTTGTTGTCCCAGGATGATGTAGGAGGCATGGCACCGCGGTTTGGTGGAGGTGTGACGCTGCGCACCTGAGGTGGCAGTGGAGGGTTGACTCTCTGGCTGTTAGCAGGGTGGGCCTGTGGGAAGGCAGGAGGCGTTCCGGGGCTGTCGGAGCGGTACATCATTCCATCCACCATGAGGGGGCCATGTCGCGGGGCCAGAGACTCCTTAGAGCCCTTCCAGCTCGGCCTCCTCAGCACAGCCTGCTGGATGTGAGAAGAGCCTATGCACACAAAAATGTAAAGATAAGGTCAAGCTGAAGGAAATAAAAGGGAAACATGGAATTACTTGTAGCACCTTATAGCCTAAATAATTCATCACCCATCTAAAACTGAACCTGATCTAAACAGGTTCTTTTCACAATAGAACTGTTACACTGTCTGAAACAGTGATCTTCAAACTTGCAAGGCCAAGACAAAATTTCAAACTGCATATGCATTCACATCTAAACAGCCTCTGCATTATCCGATATGTTGTCAGTTCTTATTTTGACTGCGTTGTCAGGAAAAGCCACTTGTGACAGCCCATTTGAGGCATCAGGACCTTGCAATTTTACCTTGCCCCTTGCCTGAATCACCTGACCAGATGCTTTCACACAATCCAACAAACGGTCCTGCTGCCTCTGATTCAGATCCAGTGCTCTTTAGAAGTGGGCCAAGTTTCTCTCAAAGTGGATGTTTGACTTCCAAGTGCCTCTTTAGCTACACCATACTGGCATTAACCACCTAAGGACAGATGATGCACCCCAGCTGAGGGCTGGTGACATCCCGTGTCCATCTGAAGATCATAAGACAGGTAGCTTTCATAATACTGTCTAATAAATACGGTTTCTCTGTTCTTAAGGCGGTAGCTCATCTGCACTGGTGGTTAGTTGTGCTTTACTCCACACAAGAAAGTGCTTTATTTCTCCCTTGTTAAACTCCTCTTTACTCTTCCCCTTTCAAATCGGGCATTTGATGTATCACACTCTCATAATTCCTTTCATCTTGCAACTATGTGAATGGACTGGGGAGCCGTTTGATAGAAGTTTTCATGATTTGTTTTTTGTTTTTTTTTTTAAACAGGAAATAAATACCTAAAAAAAAAAATACCAAAACACTTATTTTTTCCCCATTCTTAACTTTCTGTGTAGTTGTACATTGCAATAATAAAACCTGGTGGCACAAAATTTCCAAGCAAGCCATTTGGAAACCACTGACTCACACATATGCTCTCTTGCTCCAGGGCATGTAGCCAAGCATCAGTAATTATCTTGGCAAGTACAATGTTATTTTGAATCATGCATATAGTTTTTTGTAACATCTGAATGTAGAACTTTCAGGTTTTTGTTTTCATAATAACTTGCTAGTAATACAGATGCCCTACAAAAAAAAAAACTGATGTAACTAAAGAGATACATTTTCCTCCTTAAATGTATTATGACTCCCACTCAGAATGACAACAAAAAACCTTCCAGTCAACTTCTTCCATTAAGTGATGCAGTGACTCATGCTCTATGTCAGCAGCACAAAGTCATTTCTTTAAGCAAATGTCCCAAATCCACACAAACAACATCGATGCTGAATGACTGAAAAGGGCCGGATGGATGATAAAAGAGGAGAAGCAACAGTTAATCCCAGAGGACTGTTGACATACCTGGGGCTTTCAGGCCTGCAGCGTTGGGGTTGGAAACAGCCATCTGTTCCCTCATTGAGTCCTGGTAGCTCACCTTACCCATGTAGTCTGTAGCCAGCCCTACACCACGACCGATGCTTGGCTTGAGAGGCAAAAAACATAGGAGAATTTAGAGTCTGAGCAATAAAAGAGATGCAAATGAGTTTTAACTATATATTTAGAGCCTAAGGTGACATCTTTCAACTCGTTTTTTTTGTTTTACCAACAGTAGAATAACAATGATCTAAAAACAGAAACACAGAAAATCCTTGCATCCTCCTGTGTCGATACTACAGAGAAAGAAGAACAATGGCACAAAATAACATCAGCGGATTTTTTGTGTGGACTGATGGTGAGGTGGAACTGAAATCACAGATTGGGAGTTGTTGCAAAGCAAATACAGTGACACATTAGAGGGGTACCTGGAGCATTATCCATTGCCAGAGTAAGCTGTGGCAATGAGGAATAACTACTTGCAAAGGCCAAGACAAAATTTCAAAGTACAGATGTATTCATATCTAAACAGCCTCTGTGTCATCTGACATGTCAGGTTTTTTTGTAATAAAAAAACTGAACCAAACTGAGTTTGTGGAGAACTTATACACTCCAATAAGTTGCTGATTTAAAATAAAAAGGTGAGGATGTAGCATAATTGCTCCACCTGAAATTTCTTTTCCACACAAATTTTACAACATGAGCAGTCTAAGACAGGAACTCCCCACCAAGACTGAAAACTCCCTTCACACCATGAATGAACTGAGTCCCTGGATCCAGAGCAGACTGTAATACCTTCTTGAGAACATTAAGATGATGCTCACAAATTTCCCAATTTCAGTCTGATGTGTACTTGTGAAAGATATGGTATGAAATGTACAGTTCTGCCCTATCTCTTGATGGCTAAAAAAAATTAATAAAAATCCTTCAAAAATAAAATATCCTGGATTCAGACTGAATCCAAAAGTTGATCACTTCTAACTCCTCTTGTTTTTGTCTTTTTTTAATGATCAGTGGAAGCCGAAATTATAACTCAAATTAAAATCAGACTAACTGCGTAGCCCTACTTGGCAGACTACGGCACTGTGCCAAATTCATACCTGGACTGCACGCACTTACTCAAAACAAGTTGCAAGTGCCAACTGAAAAACTACTTCTCTACTGGGAACTGTACAAGCTCGTAATTCCACTTTGCATGCTTCTCATTTTCCAAATAATTCCCCTCTAAACAATGTGTACCAAGTGATTATCCTCAATTACAGAGACATGTACAAAACAACATTCCTACACAATCCTTCAAAACAACCTGTCTCTGTGTCTAAAAAACACTCCTCACCTCCTCGAACCCTGCAAAAGGGGGTTCCAGCTGCATGTGTTTGTTAACACCTGGGCCTGAAGTGTTGGGCTCATTCTTAAAAGGCATGAGGGCCTTGCGGATCTCCTGTAAGGTCTTGTGGTGGGGGTTTTTGGGGTTGCTGCTGCGCCCCAGCTGCCTTGCATCCTCGGGGAGCATCTTCGCTTGCCCACCAGTGTCCACTTTAGGTGGGTCTGAGGGTTTGGACAGGTTGCGCAGGCTGTTCCGTATTTCCTGCAGCATCTGCTGGCTGTTGCCGCTGTAGTTGCTGGCGGGGAACGTTTTGGGTCTCATCTGCCTGTATCCTTCGGGTTTCTCCCCTCTCTTCATGTACGAGCATGTAGGATGACGATGAAGAGGATGAAGAGGATGTCACAAGTCCAGGGTTGCAATGATAGCGCAGGGTCTCTGATGTCTGAGCTCACATCTGCATGCTGCAGCTGGAAATATAGAGAGGACATGATACCCAACAGGTTTGGCAAATAAGACACTGTCAGAGAAAAACATTGGATTACTTTATTGTCATTTATGGTAATTAAGGTGAGCCATTATCTTAAAAAAAGAGCTGGATCCCACTGCTTTTCATTTGATTTATTAAGATAAAATGTGTTGTATAAAACTTTAACCTTCAGAGGAAGCAGTTTTCTTTTACAAATCAAGATCTCGTCCACTCACTGGCGTTGTTAGCATCGTACGCTAACCGAGCGCTGCTTTAACGCTAATCAGCCTGCGTCAGGTATTAGCAAAAAATTGTAAATGTCTGTCACATCCGCCCCAGAATTACCACTACTTAGCGACACGTGAGGCTGTAGTTAACGTAAGTTTACCCTGCATTAAATCCAACGGCGCAGCAGTGCCTCCGCGGCCTGTGTGTTAAAGGCATCCATTTGCTGCTAGGCTAGTCCAACAACAGGTTAGCCTGTTAGCTCGAAACACAACTGACAACAGTTAGCTCAGTTAGACCACTCACCAGAGCCCGTAGCTGCCGCTTTTCTCCACACCTTTCCCGTTTTAACGACTAAAGATGATTGATTGACCTTTCCCGGCAACAAGGGCGCGATTTTAACTCAAAATGTCCTTCTTGTGCCGAGCTGGCTGGTTCTTAATCGTGTTGAATTCCTGGGATGTCTAAATGACAAGTACAACAGCGACAAGCTACACGCAAAGCTAACGGCAAACACTTCCGCTTTTCAAAATAAAGTTCAGTTAACGTAACTTCTTATTTCTCATTTAATCAAGAAAACTTAAGTCAGAGTTATAGTTTTTATTCTTTCCAAATCAGTTTAGTTTCCACTTTTAACTATTTAAAAAACAATTTTAGTACATTTTTTAAAAATTATTTTCAGTATTAGTTTTCAGAATGGAAGCTCAGAAGATTATTACAATACATACACAACATTATTTTAAGAAAATTGACTCACAATTACGTTTTTTGGAGACATGCACTATATAGCAATAGTTTCAGTACCTTAAATGAAGTATTAAAGATTAACAAAAAAAGAAACCCTGGCAATCTTGTTTTTTTAATACAAAAACTCTTGCTCTTAATTTTTATTTTTTAGGGATATTCAACAGAAAACACAGAAGGATGTTCATCAGCTGCACTGTAATAGAATAAAACAATATGTACTGCATTTATCAGACATCAATATTTTATGTAAAATGTAAAGAGAACAGTTTAAAAACAGTACAAGTAAATCATTTAAATTAAAACATGTTTCACAAAAATACACAAAAATAATAAAAAAAAAAATCTTTACTGTATTTTAGTTAAATTTAATTATTTTCTTGGATGTTTTGCTCATGTTGCTTTAGGTTCAAGGAAAGACACCAGAATCTACAGTCCTTTATGGTTCGGTCTGATTGGTTTCCCTTCTTTTTATTTTCTCCAGCCTATCATCCATCTGTTGTTTGTTGGTTACCTTTTTTGTTTAGTAATAAATTGTAAGACTGCAACTACTTCATTGTTTTTGGTCTTTTTGGTTGAGGCCACAAGTAATTTTCTGTTACATTTATATGTTGTGTGTTTGTATCACTGCTACCTTGTGCAGTGATAAAATAAAAAACAAATCAAGTAGGAAGTTTGATTTTTAAAGCAGGCCTGGAAATAACCCTGTGGGAATTATTAGGTGAAGCCTGGGAAACTTCACAAGTCATCTGCATGTTGCCCATGTTTTGCACCCTTGAGCTGAGTTTGTGGTGGTTTTGACCTTTTCAGATGTGAGAGCGATCAACCTCCAATTCCTGTATTTATTAAAAAACCACAACAACAACAACAACAACAAAAAAACAGTCTTGAGACATTTCTATAAAATCTTTTTTTATTATTTTATAACTGTTTTAAATGTCATCTGTACAAAAAAATATTGTTGGGTTGAACGATTCTGCCCGGAATGATTCATAAAAAAAATCCACAATGATCCATCACTTCAACTGTAACTTATTAATGACAAAGACAAATACACAAATCAAAATCCTCATCATACAGTATTTTAGGCAGCCTGTATGACAAACAGAGACTATAATCCTCCTGAAGTTCACATCAAAGGAGCATCTTCATCCACCTCTTGTCCTGTGCACAGCTCTTTTAAACCGGGACCTGTCTGTTGACAAAAATAGCCTCCCCGTCAGTCCCACAGACCAGACACGGTCCGAGCACGTCCAAACTGTTGACGGACAGCGTCTGGCTGGGCAGCATGTGAGTTGTCTCCAGACGGCCTTTACTGGAGTCTCCACTGAGCCAGGCGCTGACGAGGGACTGGTTTCCTCCGGCTGAGGCCACCGCACTGCGGGAGACCATGCTGCTGTTTCTGCCACCTGACAATAAAATAACGCTTATTACACTATGAGCTTAGAGGATTACAATACCTGTACAATTATTTTATCAAGGTATAGTTTCCTTAGCACGTGTATCAGCCAACTTGTTAGCTTCTGGCTGACCGAGTGTAAGACAAACAGATTTTTATACAACATAAATATCCAGTGAACAGTATGAACAGTATTGGGTGTAACTTTTTACAAAGTAATGAGTTAGAGAAATCTGGATACTTTTTGGTTGCAATTAGTAACAAAATAGTTTAGCGTTGATCAGTTATTTAGTTACTTTTTCAATTGAGAAATACATTAGTATTAAAATGTTGCCCTATTTCTTTGTTTTTGTTGTGACAAGAATGAAAACCTGACTTGTTGGCACGCATGCTGATGGAGTACAACTCCGAAACCACAGCGGGCAGCTTTTGGTTTGCGTAAAGCGTTCGATCTGAAGGAAATTAAAACGTTTGTTGGGGTGAAGGGGGCGTAACCAATATATCAACTCGCCATGAAATGAGGTTAAATCAATGCACTCAGATAAATGTTCAGTAGGATACACACCCGCCCAACCAACCTAGGTAACAGTGTATCGTGAAAGTGTTTTTCTAAAGGCAGTAATCTTACAAATGTAATCAGTTACTTTTAAAAGCAATGTTACCCAGCGCTACCTGTGATTAAGCTGACTGTGCTGTCGTGTGTTCCCGTTAACTCCTGTCGCAGCTGGTTCAGGTTTTGGTAGGCCAGAGCTCATTACCATCATAACAACAAAAAGGCCAAAAATGTTACGACACCATGTGGTACTCAGTTCATTTTAAAAAGTAAGGCTAGGCAAATTTTGTTTTCTGTTACTAGTTTGGTTTACTACAATTATAAAAACAAGATCATTGAGATAAAACAGTTAATGTGCTGCACTCTGTTTCACAGTGACGCTCTTGTTTTGACGTGTGTTATAAATCCAGCTTCCTTAAAGCCCCAAACTCACTCCCTGCCGGACTGTTTAGTTTAGTTTGGCTGATTTACATTTAAAAAGTGTTTTAAAGACCCATTTTTATTGTTGACAAAACAAACTCACTCCAACCAGCAACAACAAAAACAAACAACATGCTTTAAATTAAAAGCCGTGTAAGTAGCAGTGTGCTGCCTGTGCTACTTGCTGTGGAGAAATCACACAGAGGAGAAGCTTTTGGTGGCCTTCTACTGCTCCACCACTGAGAGCGTACTGAGATGTACATCACAGTGTGGTATGCCGGCAGAGAAACTGTGCTGAGGGTCATTAACGCTGCACAGAGCTCCATCGGCTGCCCCCTGCCCTCCCCGGAGGACATCTTCAGCTCTCTGTGTCTCAGCAGAGCAAGGAAAATAATTTAAGACCCCTTCCACCCTGGACAGCACTTTTTCAACCTCCTGCCCCCAGGAGGCAGGTGCAATAAGAGTTTCTTCCCTGGGCCATCAGAACTGTAAACTCCTGTAAATAAACAAAGGCCTTACGAATGTGCATTTTAAAGTGCAATCACACCCTGAATGTGTGAGTATGGGTGTTTTCTTTTTAAAAAAAAATATTCTTTTAAATGTTTTTATTCTTTGAAATGCTCTGAAATGCTCCTTATGCTTAATGTTTTTTTAATGCTTTATGTGCACTGGACAGAACAGCTCTTCAGATCTTGTATATTTTTATGTACAATGACAATAAATGCTTTCTAATTTCTAATTATACTGATGTTTCTTCTATGAAAAAAATAACTGAAATTTTACTAAGTAACCATATAGAGCCTGTTTATGCAGCTTTTCCCACTAGCCTTCATTTCTCCTTATTGGAGCTAAGAACTGGTTCCAGTTTCTCAAATCCACTGGAATCCTCCATTTTTAAACTCATCAATACATTTTAATCAGTGCTGGTATGATTTGATGACGTCAAATTCATGGCAGTGAAGCTTTTGCAAACCACATACAAGCCTTTTTTCTACACCGTCTTCAGACTCAAAAGAAAAACTTAAAAACAGAAAATTGATCAAGATTTCCAAATTAAAAGAATTCAATAATAAACCTGACCTTTAAACAGAATCAGTAATGCCATTGGTGTCAGGATAATCTCATATATATCCGTCCCTGGATGAGCCAATCTGATGACTGTAACAACACAGCTGCATCATTTTCAGCCTTTTTTTTTTTTAACACAGCTGGTGAGCACTCCAGATGTGTGACGGTAAAGTTTCTTCTGGATTGTGGCCCTCACAGCTTTTACGCTGCATCTTTGTTTGTAGTGAAAAAGGATTCAGTTACCCTGCAGCATACAGCAGTTTCTTAGTGTCTTACAGGGGCCAAATTTCATAGCTATGACAGCGTATCTGAGCGACTGAAGGTAAAATAAATAAGCAAATAAATAAATAAAGGCATTCTGAGAAAAAAAGACAAAAAACTCAGAATTTCTGAGATTAAATTCAATTATACAAGAAAAAAAGGCAAATGTAGGAGAAACATGAGGTCGTTTTTAGTTGAAAATGTAAATTGTAGTTTTGGAAAAAGGTGTTTGTCTTCTAGTAAATGTTTCAGATGAATTATTGATCCCAGGAGTTTGAATGTCAATTTCTTTCCAACTTAACCTTGAAAAATGAAGTGATGTGGTGAACTGAAGAGTGACTATAAAACCCCACAATTTTTCAGACTTTTGCCATTTTTTTAGTCAATTAATGGTTTCAATTTCAAAAACTATGAACGGTAGCCCCCAACCCCTCACCCAATGCTTCATTTATTTTTTCCTTCGATGGTCCTAATACACCATCTTAGTAGCAGAGGCAGAATAATACAAAATCAGAATAAAAATAAAAGCACACAATGCATCCCACTGAAGCTGAAAATTCCCCACACACTGTGCTTGAATCGAGTCCCAGAAGTAGATCTGGATCTGGATTTGTTTGTGATATTTTCTTAACATCAACACAATGTCTCCTAATTTTTCTCACTTCATTTTGATATGGCATTAAATGTGCAACTTTGCCCTATCTCGCAATGCTGAAGGATCCTTCAAAAAAAATTCCTGGTTGTAGATCTAGATCGTGTTTGACCCAAGCCCCACCTTGGGTAAAATATTCATGCAAATTTGTTTCAACAGACAGAAAAACAAGCCAAACCACTCACATAACCTCCTGCAGATCCAATTAAAAAAGTGTTTACGTGGCAGACCACAAATAACTGCCATATTTTTAAGGAAAAGGGCAAAATCTGTACACTTTTTAGTTCCTATTTAAAAATTTCATTCATAAATATTTTTAAAGGGGCCACGTTTCTTCATATACCATAAACTTCACTTGCCTTGTAAGAAGGAGGGCACGTCTGAATGTGAGGACGCCTCCCAGTGCAGCAGCGAGCCGTCCTCTGAACATGTGAACAGGTGATCCGGGTTGGTTGGGTGGAAGTGGGCCTCCCACACTGTCAGGAAAAACCAAAGACAAAGTCATATAAAATATATTAATACATGCTTGAATTTAACTGCCCACAATAAGTCGACTTTACTTTCAGCTGTGTGTGCCTCCATCAGTGAGAAGGGCGTGCTGCCTTGTCTCACATCCCACACACAGAGCATGCCATCCTGGCCTCCTGTGGCCACAATGTGCTGCTGGTTCGGATGTCTGTCCACGCAGTGCAAAGGAACTCGGTCCCCTGACCTGGACGAATAAAAACCAACTCATCAGACTTGCTTATAATCAAAATAAGCTGGAAGAAAAATAAATTCACTCAGAAACACTGATGAATGCATTTTATGAGCTCTTACAGGGAGAGGATCTGGGATGGCGAGTTGCTTTGTTGTCTGAAGTCCCACAGTTTGAGCTGGCCGATGGAGTTCACCGTCAACATCTCTGTGGTCCTCAGATAAGTCACTGCATGAATTGTGCTGCTGTCTGCATTCTCTAACGAAGGTTAAACAGCCCGATAAACACGTTAGTTTCAACTTATTTCACACGTCTTTAAAAACAAGCTCAGTCTCTTAATCTCACCTATGACTCGAACCACTCCCTCCTGGTCGGCTCTGAAGACGATGATCCTGCCGTCTTCACCGACTGTAACGATCTCGGGACTGCTGCACACGACTCCGGTGCAGGGAGCGTTGTCACAGGGGTAACGATGCGCTCTTGCCCAGAGCTGAGAAACCGAAATCGTCTGCAAGCAAGAGAAACGAGACGGATGAAATTAATCCAGATGCATCCCACTGAGCAGTCTATTTTAGCTGCAGTTACAAAGCTTTGCTTTGAAAGGTTCAGGTGGACTGCTTGTTACTGCTCAGCAAAACTAAACCCCTCAACTGTGGATAAACCCTCCAAGTCTATTCTTTGTTATCTCTAACCAAGGGTTAAGAGTCAGATGCAATGTTTCTCTAATCACAGTTCAGTTCACTGATTATCCATGTTTGTTTCGACATATTCCTGTTTTGCACAACAACTACAACGGTGTTAATCTCTGGATACTTTCTTATTTAGTTTAAATGTATTATTCGTACATTTTTGATGAAAATTATTTTCTTTGGTTCCCAAAAAAAGCTCAGAGTAGGGTTGTTGCTGCTTAGGGTTCAACTGAGCCTGCTAACATGGTTCATGCATCTGATCAGGATCAGAGGTTTTTGCCAACTGGGAGGGGACCCCACGGTAGATCCAGAACTCACGAGAGAGATTATATACACTCACCGGCCACTTTTTTAGGTACACCAGTTCAACTCCTTTTAAAGCAAATATCTAAATAGCCAATCACATGGCAGCAACTCAGTGCATTTAAGCATGTAGACATGGTCAAGACAACCTGCTGAAGTTCAAACTGAGCATCAGAATGGAGAAGAAAGGTGGTCTAAATGACTTTGAACGTGACATGGTTGTTGTTGCCAGACAGGCTGGTCTGAGTATTTCAGAAACTGCTGATCTGCTGGGATTTTCCCACACAACCATCTCTCAGAGCATGGTCTGAAAAAGAGAAAATATCCAATGAGCAGCAGCTCTCTGGGTGAAAATGCCTTGTTGAAGTCAGAGGTCAGAGGAGAATGGCCAGACTGCTTCAAGCTGATGGGTAGGCAGGCTGCTGGTGGTGTAATGTTGTGGGGGATACTTTCTTGGCACACTTTGGGCCTCTTAGTACCAACTGAGCATCATTTAAACCCCACAGCCTACCTGAGTATTGTTACTGACCAAGTCCATCCCTTTATGACCACAGCATATTTGTCTCCCGATGGCTGCTCCCAACAGGATAACACACCATGTCACAAAGCTCACATCATCTCAAACTGGTTTCTTGAACATGACAATGAGTTCACTGAACTCAAATGGTCTCCACAGTCACCAGATCTCAGTCCAATAGAGCACCTTTGGGATGTGGTGGAACGGGAGATTCACATCATGGATGTGCAGCCGACAAATCTGCAGCAACTGTGTGACGCTATCACGTCAATATGGACCAAAATCTCTGAGGAATGTTTCCAGCACCCTGATGAATCTGTGCAACAAAGAATTAAGGCAGTTCTGAAGGCAAAAGGGGTCCAACCTGGTACTAGCAAGGTGTCCCTAAAGGAATGTCCACTGAGTGTATGTCATCTGGCTTGGGAGTGCCTCGAGATCCCCCAGGAAGAACTAGAAAGCACTGCTACAGAAAAAGCTGTCTGGGATACCCTGCTTAGCCTGCTGCATCTGCTATCCACCTTTGGATAATTGGAAGATGATGGATGGATGATGATGGATGGATGATGATGGATGGATGGATGTTCTTTCTTCAGTTTGTACAATAACGCTATAAATATCTTAATATCTATCAAGCTGAACACGAGGCGTGCATAAAACATAACACACACAAGTTTGTCCAGACTCTGCTGTTAATGGTTAAAGTCAGAGGTGTCTCTCTTTTAGCAGCTTGTTTTGATAACTTCCTGCACAGACTAGATCTCGATGAACATGTATATAAAACCTGACTGTACCTGACTGTTCTGATGGTGTCGGAAGATGGCGACTGCTCCCGTTGACGACGCTGTGACGATTCTTTCCTGGTCCAAAAACTGCAAAAAAACCCAAAAAAGAACAAAGGCAAATCAGGCCTGATTGGTGGAGTTATTACTCCCAGAGAAAGAGGATATTTTTAAAGACTTATGTCCTAGTGAAGTGCAGGTTAGATCAGTAACAAACTCATACGAGTACCTTTTATAACAACGTGGATTTCTTTCTTTAAGTAGGACTTAGTCTAACTCATAATTGGAGGTTACAATAAAAGCTTTAAAGTACAGAAGGAAGCTGACAGTGACCGAAGTACTAAATAATCAAAGTAAAATATTCACACCACTGTCACCGTTTTTAGGGCTGGTTAATGAGCTGCTCATCCCAGTGAGTGTCTTACCTGAAGGTCAAGAACATCTCCATCATGCTCGTGTTCACATAAAAGCTGCGGGTCTCCTTCAAACCCATCTTCCATACCAGTACTTCCATTACTCCCAATGGACCAAATGGAAATTTTGTTGTCCTGTTTGAGACACACGTTTGGGCTAGTTAGGCTAAATTTGAACACACATTTATCATTACAGTGATGCCTATCAAATAACTCTACTTTCTTTCAGTGAATTTAGAACAACAGATGCCTTAATGCTACATAACGTGTGTGGTTACCAAGTACTGAATGTTCTGCTGTACACTTATCGTGTTTATGTGGAGAAAAGAAGCCGAAATGTCATATTATGATCTATGAAATGTCTTCAGTTGCATTCTGACCGTTACAACGTTTATAAGTCCGCCAAAGAACAAAACACGTAAAATTGCGTTATTTTTCTATGAAGTTTGGCGCGAGGTCTAGCTTTATCTTAAAAACTGCCAACATGCCAACCTCGTTGTCCCACGAGCCAGTCGCAAAGACTTCTGGTTGCTGCAAAGAAGAACACGACACTGGCCGCCATCTCGTTTTGCTGATTTTTTGGGATACGTATTTAGCGTTTATACTCTCCATGGAGACAGTTTCCCACATAAAATTAATGGACAATTAGTGCTGTTAGCTTAGCATTCATGGGCAAAACCGGAGTGTACGCGCCTGCTACCAGAGAACTTCTAATCTGTGGAGAACTCCCACTCTGTGGATTTCCGCTTTCATAGGGGGCGCTCGCGAGATAGTCCAGAATGAATGGGGCTCTATGGAGCTGTAAAACAAAAATGTAAATTTCGTCGGGTAAACATCATTCTTCTGGCAGTTTTTGACAAAAAGGATTAATACAACTAATAATAACTTTTCATTTTTAGAACTTTTTTTTACGGATTTCGATTGTAGTAAAATATCTTTCTGCAAATCTTGGGGATATCACAGCTCAATGAACCACTTTGCGGCAGCCGCCATTTTGATTTCAGGCATGAAGCCAGGAATAGCAGAGAATTTCTGGCAACACCCCCCCTAGCATCTCTTTAAGAAATACTAAATGGCGTTAGGGTCGTTTTGTTTCATTTTGGACATATTATCGATACTGTATCTGCAAATACTAGAGTAGTATGTGGGCATAGATTCGTATTTTAGCCAATTAGCCTCAGTTAGCTTCTGTACAATGGGATTAATGGGAAGTGGAATGCTTCTCCTAGATCAGCTCTGGCACCCACTACGTCGTATGTAACTACGGTGGCCCAGTGAGACCAAACGAGTGACTCAGCTTTTCTCACATTCGTTACTATCTCACGCCACCTAGCGGCCGCTGCCTGCGCTACTGCGGCAAATCAGGTTAAGCACTGAGTGAGGAATGTGGCTTTTCACTTGCATCAAACACTGTGCTTGGACACGTATCTCATAAAACAGATTAATTTCTTTGAATTAAAGGGCAGTGCTGTGTGTGATGGGGTGTGTCTGAAAGTGGGCCTCGCGGTAAAAAAAAAAAAAAAAATCATTCGGATGCCTGGTGACGTATCCGCCGCTCCGCCGTCCGCTCTGGAGGTTGTCAGCTTCATCGGCAAAACCGTTGGCGCAGGCGCGGCACTGACAGCTGCTGTCTACTTACTCCGCAAAGTCTGCTTAATAATGGCCTGGAAATCAGGAGGAGCCAGCCACGCAGAGCTTGTCAACAACCTCCGCAGTGAGTCTACATGTTTTTCCTAAAACGGCGGCATCGACGCTTTCACGGACGCGTCGCCTGAAAACGGTGTAGTTTGGGCGGTTGAGGTTAGCACAGGAGCTGGCTGGTTGCTAAGCTATGTGGTATGTTGTTGTTGACCTAGCGGTACCTCTCTCCACCCCTTTCCCAAATCACGTTTACGCCTCGGCGGGAGAGACGGGTCTCTCCCTGAGGATTGCAAATAACGGAGCTAACTATTAAGACTCTAAGTACCTCTCCTTTGTGTGCAATCACTGAATATTTCTGCAGCCAGAGGTTTTCTGTGAAGTTAGCTTAGCCTGCTAGCTCTATGTGCGTCATTTGGGACGCTGTAGCTAAACGGTGCTAGCTGAGTGTGCCCTGCCCACATCCATTGATGGCTGTCCGTGTATCGTTCGCTTTTTCGCTGAATGGCAGTGACAGCTGTAGGTGTAAAGGCTTAGCTTGTGTCTGTGGGTGACCGAAAACGACAGCTTGCTGTGTCACAGCTGGGGTGGGAGCAGTGACTCAGTATAAGTAAAAAAATAAATAAATAAAAGGTTGCTACTACGATCGATCCCATCAATCCCACATGGTTTAATCATGCTGTCAGGCGTCAGTGTGAAAATTAGTCAGTGACAGCACGCGGGCTCTGAACGGACACGGTTCACACATGCATTTCTGTAGCAGACTTGAGAGTCCACTCTCAATATTAGGTGTCTTCCAGGGCTATTTATATTATTTGCAGTTCAGCATAATCGTTGCAAGCTGCAAGCATTTGGCCCAAAGCTCTGGTTTTGGAGGGGCAGTGTCTTTATTGGCCTAGCAGGTAAAATTTGTTTCACATAAGAACAGCAAACCAAGGTTTTTCTGGCTCCAAATGGACCATCTGGGGTGATAGTGCACATAATAGATCCTGTTTTATCTTATTTAACACAAGTTTTTTATTTGATAAATAACAATATGTAATAAAAACTGTTTCGTTTTTTTAAAATCACAGTCCTAGTCATTTTCCTTCGGTGGAAGGCCAAAACCTCTTTGGGGGTGCCAGTGTTTTTGTTTTTTTTTAAATGCAGGAAAAAACCCTGTAAACACAACTAAAGCAAAAACTGTAGGGGAAACAATCATCCTAAGTATGCAGAACGAGTAGCAGCTGAAATATGGTCCGTTCAAAGTACTCCATAGATGACCGGCAAGCCCATAATGAAATAAGACAAAAAGCAGTTAAAAAAAATTAAAAACATCAAACATCAACGAAGCAATTAGAAACTGAATCTAGCCTATAGCTACAGTAAGTGTAAATCATATAAAATTGAGAACAATCAGGAAATAAAAATAAAATAAAATGGAATAAAATGTACGAGAATGAATCAGCTCTAATCTGTGAATAAAAATAAAATGATGCAATCCTGAAAAAGCAATAAAATTTAATAAAACTAGATATTTGTTAAAATGAAGATAGAAAATAAAAATAATATCCATAAAGCCAGGCTGAAGAGGGTTATTTTAAGTTTACTTTCAAAGGTTTCAACACTTCTAGTTTCTCTCATTTCAGTTTTCTAAACCAAAATATCTTTAATCTTGAGTAAATTAAACCCCACTTAAACAGTCCTGGTGATTTTCCTTTGGTCAAAGACCAAGTTTTTAATATGAAGGAAAAACTCCTAATGCGATGAAAAGTCGTAGGAGAAGCAGACTGATAAATTCACGTTAGGAAACATTTTTACGATTAAAAACATCACAACAGCACATATAAATATACTGACAACTGAAGGCTCATGTACTTGGTCACTCAAAAAAACAAGAAACTGGTCTTTTTTTATTAAGTGCATTTCCTTGAACATTAATTATAATTATTCTGAAAAACTAACTAAAATGCCACAGCCTGGTGGGGAGTGGATTTGGGCTATTATGGATTTGTGTTATATTTATGCAAAATCAGAAAGAGACAGAATGATTCATTGCGATTGTCTCGTTTTAATACGCTTTGGAAGCCAAAATTGTAATTGAAATCAAATTTGCTTAAATGCACAGCTCTAGCGGGACCTTTTTTAGCTGTAACAGCTACAAAACAAAGCTTGTTGTCAAGAAAAACACCCATATATTTGTAGCTCAGCACGTTTGCTAACCGTCGGTGGCTGGACTGTAGACGATTTGCTGAAATAATCACGTCTTTTTCTTTTCGACATGTTTTGATTATATCGAGTCGCAAAAATCATCCACCAACAGCCCCTGATCCAGCTCCTTCTTATTCAGCCAATAGTATAGGAGCAAGTAATGTGGTCATTACTTGCTCCACTTAACTGGACTCTGACCCATTTAGATGCATGAATGGCTTAAAGTTAACCTGAGTTTGCACAAGCTGCATTTAAGCAGGTCGCACACAGGATGCATGCTAATTCACAACTTCTCATTGTGTCTGCTTCCTGGTCAGTGCTCAGGACCTGTCAAAATAGGTGTTTGTTCAATGTTGAATGAATCATTCATTTTTAAAGTTCAGCATCTAGTTCTACGCTGCAGGAAATGCAAAGTATGCCTCTAACTTATTCACCCATTGGGTTTAAATGTTAGGAACGTTGTGAAATTGGAGTGTTTATTTTGAGAATAATTAAGGATAGGAAGAAAACGGCTTGAAATGAGCCATTAGATATCACTTGTAGATGTCCGCCTGGCAGCTTGTGTGGTTTATGTGTAATGTATCCCAAAGTGGCGCATAGCTCTGAGGGTGAAGGGAGTCGGTAATGACAGCGGAGCCGGCTGTCGTTGGCTTTTCCTGCCTTTGGCTCTCGCTGCTAAAGGAGCCTGTTAGGAGGGATTATTGTGAAGATGATTCTTCTTCAGGAAGCTTTTTTTGGTTTGTTCCGTGACTTGTCTAAAAGCTTTGGAGCTTTTGGTCGGCACTTGTAGGTCAGAGCCTGTGTTTATGCTGCAATTTTTATTTCTTGCATTTTTTTTTTTTTGTTGGGAATACTCTAATTATTTTCTTACTTGGATTATTTTGATTTGCAACTTCATTTTCATCATGCACATCTTCATACTTGTCTGTTCTTTTAGGCACAGTTTTCCAGTTTCCTGCATATACATAGTCATATTTCTCTTGTTAGTATAGCCCCTCGTGTATTCAGTTTTATTTGTACAGCATGACAAAGCCCTACAATACTAGAGAGAAAACCCCAGCAATCAGATGATCCCCCTATGAGCAGTGCTTGGCAACAGTGGGGAGGAAGAACTCCCCTTTAACAGGAAGAAACCACCAGAAGAACCAGGCTTAGGGACGGGCAGGCATCTTGAAGGGTGAGGAGAAAGAGAGCACAGAGAAACAGGACAAAACACAAACAACAGGAGAGAGAAGACAAAAGTTAATGACATGCAGTAGTGATGTATAAACACAGGGGGAGTGAAAATAGGGAAGTGGAGAAGAAATTCTCAGTGCACCATGGGAAGTACCCCAGCAGCCTGAGCCTATAGCAGCATAAGGCATAGTTTAGGGTCACCTGATCCAGCTCTAACTATAAGCTCTATCAAAAAGGAAAGTTTTAAGCCTAATCTTAAAAGTAGAGAGGGTGTCTGTCTCCTGAATCCAAACTGGGAGCTGGTTCCATAGGAGAGGGGCCTGAAAGCTGAAGGATTTTTACTTAAAAATCGCAAAAAGATGCAAGGGATAGGATGAAATGGAGGCAGATGATTCGCTGTGGTGACACTAAAGGGAGCACTCAGAAGAAGACGACGACAATAGCATCATCCTATTCACTGAACCCAGTCTTGCCCTGTAATCATTGGCTGGTTGTCCACGCCCCAGCTGCAGAGGCTTTATGTCCCACAGTGTGAGAACCACAGGCTGCCCTACTGTGATGTCTGTTTTCAGCTAAACAGACCCAGCAAGCTACGCCTTCACATTGCACAGTTAATCCTATAAACATACATTTTTGCCTCAAAGCGGTCCTAATTAGAAAAAGTCTCCCATAATGGCCTCAAACACCCAGACATACAGGATGTGTGCTTTTCTGTAGACAAGTTCATGCCAGTTATTACCACTGTGCAATTAATAAAATTTAAATTTCCACCAATTATTAAACTAAGATAATCAAGATAAATTGATTATTGTGCTACATTGTGTTTGGCAGTTATGCATTGTCTTTGTTCAGGCTAGCTGATATGTATTCACTTGGTTTATTTAGTTGAATTATAATTAAAGTTCATGGAAATATACTTATTTGAAAAGACAGCTTTCTTCCTTTTTTCAAGTTTATTAAATCTTGTATATTAAATCTTTTTGAAGTCTGGGAGTAATCATGTTAAATAATCATGATCTCAGTATTGACCAGAATAATTGATTATGATTTTTGCCATAATCGAGCAGCTCTAGCCAATGATTACATTACATTCTTAAGTCTTTGTTTCAACCTGAAGTTTTTCTTCTTTTTTCATACTTGACATATTTTTTGCACCTTAGAAAAACTGTGTTTGTGTGTTTCACTGCTCATGGACTCTAACATTTATGTTTTAACTAACTTACCATTGCCTAAGAGGCAGGAGGTATGGATGAAATGGGTTTATCCTCCATATATCAACAAAAAGGCTTTAGCCCTCCCTCAAATTCAAATCACCATGACTACGATAAATTTATTTTTAACATTTAAGTGGGTTTTAATTCACTCAAGCATAAAATACATTTTTGTTTATCCAAACAGGAAAATGCTCAGATTTCCCTTAAGTACAGTAACACAGACTCTTTGCCTTAACTATATGTGAACTAATTGTGCTTGCATGTGTAGTCGTCCCCCTTAAAGTCCTGTTCTGAGTCAGGGAAAACCCTGAGTATGTGTAATTTTGTTTTGTGATGGGGATTGTTCTGGAAAATTAATTGAAAATTGTCTCTAATGGGTAAAACACAGGGTTTTCTATGTAAATACCTGATAAATTAGAGTACATCACTGCAGTGATGGAAAAATATAAAAATTCAGTAGTTTCTTCAAGGAGTCCTCTATTGATTTGGAAAATAAGGGTATGCACCAGTAATAGTAGTAGTTATTTGTTGTGAAATGCCTGAATTTACTCTCTAATTTCACTTATTGTGTTCGTTTTTTGTCTGTTTGATTCTGCTGCAGGATTATGTAATATATCTCTGCCTCTTCTTTTTGCATCCTCAGAAAATGGCATTATTAAATCTGACAAGGTCTATGAAGTCATGCTGGCCACAGACCGAGCACATTTCTCTAGGTGTAATCCTTACATGGACTCGCCACAGTCAATAGGTACGTCTGCTCGAGTGATCGCACGCACATCGCTGCACAGAGATCTGAGATTCAAACTAACCAAACCTTCTTCCTCTCTTTTAACCAAAAGGCTATCAAGCGACCATCAGCGCCCCACACATGGTATGACTTTAAAGACTTTCAGACATTTCTGCTCCCTGTGAATCTCAGCTTTGAATGATTTTTTTTGTGACGCTTGGTCCCATTCAGTCATTCCTGATCATCTATTTTTTGTAGAAAATGTCACTTAATCAAACCCTCACAGTTTTATATGTTTGTGCTCATTCTTGGCATGTTTGAGTCTAGTATTTGTTCATAGAAGCTTAAAGTGGACCTGTTATGTTTTTCCTTATTTACTATCATATATATCAACTCATATTAAACCTGGCCAGAGTTTTATATAATGAGGTCACAGTATGTACATATAATCCCCCTGAGCCAAAAGCTCGGGCTTCACACTACTCTAAACACTTGGTTTCAGAGAGTTTTTTCTAATCTTGTCTCTACATGTGGACATGTAGACGTCCCTTGGCGCCACCCAGGTGCATTTTGTAATGTATTTTTATTTTTTTTACCAGTCCAAAGAGAAGAGTACAGTCACTTCAGTAGTGGACAGTCGTGTCTCTCTCGTTTTATTTTTTTTAACAGGGACAGTGTATGCTAATGGACATCAGTATAAAAATGTAAGCTGTAAACATGACAGATTTTAGCAAAACGGATCATTTACATCCATAGCCCCCAGGCAGGTTACATGAAACTATACAATATATAAATAACATACAAATACACAATAAAACACACATATAGACAAAAGACAAATTCAAACAATGCATCGTACGAGGTTCATAGGGATCACAGATCTAGTTTGAGGTTAAAAGTGGGATATACCTGTATAGTGTGTTGAGAAACACTATTACTGGTGGCTCTACCACCAGTGCCAATCCCACTGCCAGTCCTTTGTTTTAAAATATTGGAAGTTCAGTCACTGCCAACTAGCTAGCTTCCTATCTCCAGTTTCTCCACTGGTAGGCCGACAAAGTTGCTGTTGTGCCCTTAGTGTATTTCAGTCGCCTCCCAGGAAAGTCCCACGCACTCCCATCGCCACCATCATGGGCTGCTGCTGGCAATGGTAGTCCTTGTTCTGCTTTGGAGATCCACAGCTGGTGTGCTGCTACCCTGATCTCAGAGACTGCAGAGCAGAACAAGGACTACCACCACCGGCTGAGGTTTAAGGCAGTGGAGCTGCTGTCTGTGACAGTCAATAATGTCAGAATGATTGATTGATTGATTGATCGATCGATCGATCATGTATTTCGAGCATATGTGTACATATGTACAAGAAGGAAAATACTGTCCTCTCGTACAACAGGTGCTCAAAAAGGAGTGGGAAGAAGTGACACTTATGTACTCCCACCCCCTTCACATATTTATAGCTCAGTCATGTTGTTGTGCAGCTGCTTCCTGAGT
This sequence comes from Paratilapia polleni, assembly GCA_015106735.1. Taxonomy (NCBI): domain Eukaryota; kingdom Metazoa; phylum Chordata; class Actinopteri; order Cichliformes; family Cichlidae; genus Paratilapia; species Paratilapia polleni. Next base: position 43,521 of record VUQI01027194.1, read on the forward strand.
ATATTCATTTAAACATAATAATAATAACACAATCAGCAGCCTCTTAGTCTCTCATCCTGTGCATAAAGTATCTATATTTATTCTTTTCTTGAAGAAAACACAAAAGGTGCTCTTTTTCAGTGGAGAGTGGATATCCCTAATATGGTCATCTCAGGCACACAGCTCCGACAGAGGCCCCACCCACCTGCTCTTCAAACCTTCTGTTTATGAAGCGCAGCCAATCAAAAGAAAGTTGGCTTAAAGGGAGAGGAGCTAAAACAGCTTGTTTTGGACTTTGGGTGAACAGAGGGGCTGCACCGAGGCCCAGTATAAGATAAATAAGGATTATTTTGAACTGTAAATCATGCAAAGCTGCCTTAGTAGAGTCCAAGAAAAAAGTAATGTATAATGGGTCCACTTTAAGCATGAAAAATAGAAACAAACAGTAGTACCTTACAGACATTCTGGGTGGGGTTAACCATATGTTAGCCTGTGTTTGGTGCTGTGCAATGGCTTATAATGCTGTTGCCTCGTTGTGTTCCCCCACCCAGCATGCTTATGCCCTTGAACTTCTACATGACCAGTTGTATGAGGGAGCGAAGGCTCTGGATGTCGGCTCCGGCAGTGGAATCCTGTCGGTTTGCTTCGCACGAATGGTGAGCCACACACATGACGGGTAATCACATACGATTTCTCTTTGGTGGCATTGATTCATTACACCAGTAATCCAGTAATATGTGAACCAATCAGTGAAAGTCAATCAGATTGAATGTGTTCAATGTTGTGAAAGTCTTGTATGAACTGAGCCCCCCCCCCCCCCCCGCAAAGGG
>VUQI01027194.1:49056-64534 GCA_015106735.1 Paratilapia polleni
CACCCATTGGCATCAGTGACCTATGGAAGAGGCTACTGCAAAAAAAAAAAAAAAAGATTAACAGATGCAGCCTTTAAGTTCTGTCCTTCATGATTATCTTGTAAATTACCAGAACATTTACTACATCGGGTGCCAAATCTGTTGAAATATAGGCTGGTTCTCAAAAGGGACCAAGGCAGTACTGGCTCAGCAGTTGAAAAGATGGGCTGCAACAAATATAAAAATAATTCTGAGATCAAGGGTCCAATTTTCTTCATGTCAGCTCCCACACTGTGATGAAATAAAGTTATGAAAAGCAGGTTGTAAAAGTTAATGATTTAGTTATTTTTCCCCTTTATTTTTCTTTACATGATGGTCTAAATGCATCATAATCAAGTGGTATAAGTGGGAAATAATGTTTGAATTCTTTTTGTCTTCTCAAAATAGTAAAATTTAACATTGAAATTCCAAAAATATGTTGGCCATCTCTAAATAAAATAACCTTTTCTGTCCTCAGCAAATGACCTCACTGTCAGTGGTAGGTAGTAATGGAGGATATGGGAAAAATTAAAGTAGTGAAGCTTTGTAAATCCTATTGTTAACTTATATCACCAGTATTTTTTATATATATAACAAACTTTAATATGTCACATGAAAGACAGCACTTTGAGGGAATACATTTGCCAAAATAAATAAATAAAGATATATGGTATATACTCCACATACGTTGCCTTTGTAAATAAAAGGATTAGAAATTCACCAAAAGCCTCTGCTATAGAAACTTTAAAGGGGACATATGACAATTTCCAGCTCTGTAACGTCAATTATGCATAGTCCGAAATTGATAATTCAAATTGTATGATTCATAATTCAAAAATAATCCTTATTTATTATTTATTTGGCATACTGAACTTTGTGCAGCCCCTCCGTTCATCCTCTGTTTGAGCTCCTTTCCCTTAAAGCCAGTGGTTCTCAGACTTTCTAGCATGCCCCACTTAGGAGCCCAAATCAATTCACAGATCAAAGTTGAATTTTAGGGAAGTAAAGGCCAGCACAATAGCATCAGCAAAGCCTTGAGTGTTTATTTTCCCATCAAAAAATCATGTTTATTCATTACTTTCACTTTTTTCCCCATTCACACCCCAGCTGCAGTGACTCTATGTCCCACCGGTGGGAACAGCCTCACAGTTTGAGAACTACTGCTTTACGCTACTATTTTGTTATAGGTTGTGTTTTATGTTTTGGTTGCTGTAACAGTCTTTTCCCACATTTTGGGATGAATAAAATATATCTTATGTTCTTCTGATTGGCTGCTCCTCATAAACAGAAGGTTTGAACAGCAGGTGGGTGGGGCTTCTGTCCTCACACCCATAGACGTGAGTCTGAAATGACCAAATTAGGAATATCTGCTCTCATTGGCATCATACAGGAATAGGAAAAGGTACCTGAAACTGAGCATGCAGAGCAGTCTGAAGCCTGAGCTTTGGACTCACAGGGATTAGTAGTACATATACTGACCTCATTATTTGACTTTGGTCATGTTTAATATGAACATCCACCATTGTAACTGTATGTATATGACATAAAGTAAGTAAAAGCATAATAGGTCCATTTTTATAACAATTTCTCATTAATTCCTATAGCACTGTAAATGGCACTCAATGCTTTATGTGTCTGCCCTTATGGCAATTTAACATGATTAAAATGTACAGCACAAATATGGCACCTCAATGCCACACAGAGGCAGAAATAAAGCATATTTTGTGTAGTAAAATGCTTGCATGAAAATGTTTGTCTCAAAATAACCAGTGTTTAAGGAATCAGTTATAATATAGGAGTGAAGAGTATCTTTTAGCATATGTATCAGCACTAAAGGAGGAAGGTTGATATTTCATCAGTGATTTTCTTAAGACATAAATATGAATTCACAAGCATCTCAATATGTTCAATGATTCTGAAGGTAGCGTCTATCAGCAGTAGATGTGCAGTGCCAGTCAGAGGGGATCAGTGTGGGGGTGATCAGAAACGTTCATGGCAGCAGAGCTTTGGATGTTTCTAACCTGAAACCAGGATAAATTAACAGACCGAGTGCAAATTCAGAATGTCCTGGATCGGGCTGTGGTCAGCTTGTCTGTTTCTCGGGTCTCTGATTAGCTGATTGGCTACAGGTACATGCCGTTAATGAGGTAATCTGACTCCTCTGTGGTGAGGGGTCGAGCTTTCTTCAGCTTGTGGCGAACGAGCCTAAGACGACAGCCAATCATGAGCAGCAGCAGAGCAGTGATGATTAGGCCAAGTGCCAGAGGAAGGATTGCACCTGGAGGAAGAAACAGGAACCATTCAGAAAATGAGGTGGAGGACATGCAGAAGAGGTCATTACACGGAAATAAGAGCCACATGAAGGCAGACAGAGACTCGGACTCTCACCTGACTCTGGGACTGGGTGTCCTCCCATTACTGGAAATGGTTTGGAGATGGAGGCGTCACTTCCTGCTTGGCTCTGGGAGACTTTAGGGGCAGCTTCAAGAAAAATAAAACAGCTTAGATGAGAAAACAGCCAACTGATAACACTGTATTACTGATATTTGTTTGAGACCCAGTCTTTTTGGATGAATGTACCTATCTCAGTCTGTTTGGTGACTGGAGGGGCCACAGTAGCTGGTCTGAAAGCTGGACCTAAAAGATGGTCATGTATATTAAAGTTAATGTTAACACAAAATTAAGTTAAAAAAATAAAAATGAATGAAAGGTAAATTCTCACTTTTTTGTATGCATTCACTGACACAGTCAGATTCCTGGAGGAAGTTGTTGTGGTTTCCCTGGCAGCCTCCATACAGGAAGTGTTTGCACTCTCCTGCATTTTGGTCATAATACCATCGCGGGAAGGTGCCTTTACAGGGTCCCACAACTGGAGCAGCAGCACATGGATCTAAAAGAACAAGGAGACACACTGACACTCATCTCTCTGACACACATTTAAATGAGTCCTGAGCAGCAAGCTCTCTGAGTGCTGACAGAGTGCAGCTTCCAGGCCTAAAAAGTGAAGCCAGTGCTGAAGTGCCTTAAACCTTAAACCTAAAAATGAAATTAATGATTACTTTGAGCCCTTGTGTGACTTAAGACATTATTGACTGCCAACATCAACTACTGAGTGCAAAGGTCAAAGCCATCTACACAACAATATGTTTTTGCAGTTTCTTTTCCCTCTCTCTCTGCCTTTCTGCTAAACAATAAAGTATCATTTTAGTTTGCTTAGCATTTGGACATGGGACTGAGGATTTGTGAAATGAAGAAAAGACTCCTGAGAATGCACCTTGAGCACAAAATATCTACGGTAAAACAGCAGTGTGTTCAGTGGCATTCAGGGATCAGATGGCAGAGGGGACAGAGGAGCTTTGTTCCAGCACTCAGAGGGGATGCAGGCAAAGAGCTGCTTTCCCAGGGACTGCTGAGTGGTCCTGTGGCTTCGCCAGCATTTTAAGCTCAGTGCTATGACTCAGTGGCTGCCTACGGGCTCCATCTGCTTCAGTGTCCAGACACACCAAACCCTCTCGGCCTCTTTACAAAGAGAAAACTGCACTAATGACGCACAGTCAGCTTCATTAAAAAGAAATCTTGCAGAGCTACATTTTCACATTGTACTCTTCCTCCTTGCCTAAAAAGACTGCGGTAAAGCAAGAACCAAAGTGTGACTAAAGTGCTTTAAAGGTCTTCTTCTTCTGCTCCCTTTAGGGGTCACCCAAGCAGATCATCTGCCTCCATCTCACCCTATCCCTAGCACCCTCTTCTGTCAAAGTAACCCTCTGCATGTCCTCCATCACTACATCTCTGAACCTTCTTCGTGGTCTTCCTCTTTTCCTCCTGCCTGGCAGCGTGCTTAAATTTTTCACCAAAATGCAAAATTTTCACCAAAGGGTGGCAGCATTTTCCTAGATCAGAGTTTAACTGGCTCCTTGTATATTTTTTGTGGCCCACAGACACCCCCCCAATCTATCTATCTATCTATCTATCTATCTGAGTACAACCCATGCCCCTCTTCGGACACGGCCCTGCATGCTGCAGCTATCACTGTGAGAGAGAGAAAGGACAGCAAATCTGAGCTTTTTCTTTATTCTACAGCTTTGTCACTGTGTAAAACAAAAAAAAGGACTCTTGTTTGCTTTTTATCCACAAAGGTTTTGATTGTGTTAAAGTAATGAGCCGGTGTTGTCAACTTGGAAAAACTTTTTCTTTCACTCCACCTGGGTTCACTGACTCAGTCGTGGCACCGCCTCTTTGCTGCTCGCTGTGTGTGTCAGAGAGGAGAGGCTGCAGCTCCACCATAAACTACACCTGTGATGACAAATGCCAACCTTTTTCTTAAGAAAAACTGAGGCTGCCTGGGCTGAATGTTTTTAGTAATCTTTATTTCCTCCTAGATGTGTTCTACCATCCGTGCGCTTCTATTTTTAGCTGCAAATGACAGTGAAACACTTGTTGTCTAGCCCTGGACAGCCACTGTTGCCTTCCTTTGTATTGTCCATGCCACTAAGAACAGCTTCTTTCTTTCGCTAACCTAAAACGCTTCCCTTATTTAAAAACAGACTACTGATAACAAGACAACAAATACCTGTAAGTCAGCGTTTGCTTCAGCCTGTTACCTTCCCAGGTGAACTAATAACTTTGGTTGGTGGTCATCACTTGCAAGAACAGGCCAGTAGCTGGCCACTCCACTTGGCTGACATACTTTTTTACTGGCTCTGGACCACTGGCTGTGTTGAATGATTGGCTGTGTTTTAGTGTAGATGTCCACCCCAATCAGCATTAATTCTTCTATGTATGTTTGAACTTATTTTTATACTGTTATCTTGAAAGACGACTTCTAACGAGTCTAATATTAGTAACATGGACTACAGATGTTGAGCTAACAGTAGCTTAATTATTATGCTTTAATGTCTCATGAATTATGTTGGAATGCCTCATGCCGGACTTGCTGTACCATCTTGTGGTTTAATGTGGTTATTATGAGAGACCACAGCCTGGCCCTACAGTATTTCAACTTAATTTTATATCTCTGCAACACAATATGCAGATGTCTTGGACATAACGAGAGAGACATAGCACTCAAAGAACCCTGAATAGAAATTTATGGGAGAACTACTAACCAATAGCAGTTGTTTCACCCTGCCCCACGAGAGCCAATCAACAGCAAATCTGGTATATTAGCCAAACTTATTGTTGCACTGAAGCATGCCCACTATAGAGATTCAAGACACTTTCAACTGTGTGCAGGCATATCTACTCGTTATGTAGTAATGAATAGTTTTGTAACCATAAATGTGAATTAGCATAGCGTCTATTCAAAGCTCTGGTGGGATGAACCAGAGACCTCGATCATGTTGACACTGTGGATTGTGGATTAATGAAGCCACAATGTTGTGAAACGTTGACTGTGCACAGTAGTATAACTTCAAATCTTAATTTGGGGTGAAGTCGGCAAGCTGTTTAAATGTTTGTTTGTTTTTTTAATCAGATTTGACTGATGATTCTATTCATGCAGTTTTTATATCCCAGTGAACATTACAATTAAAAATTTTAAGATGCCTACAGAGTGGTGATTCATGCTTCTGGAAGGACTTTGCCTTCTCTACCTTGACTGACTGAAGCCGCCTGCTCACTGGGACTTTGAGGAGGAGAGGCCTTGCTCGTGTCTTGTGGTGTGATGCTCTTCCTGGGTCCAGTCGGGAGCATGGAGCCGTCTTCAGCTTCCTTTGTCTCAGCTACAGGCCGCTGAGGGCTGGGCAGGTCCACGGCATGGGTCACTGACTTTCGGCTGCCATCAACTAAAAAAACACACAAAAAGCCATTAGTCATGAGGAGGTATGTGTATATATTTTTCTTGATGAAATGACTCAAATCACCTGATTAAAATAGTATAAAGTGTTATAATAAAAAACTTCTATGACCCCACTCCTCACAAAAACTAGCATGGTAAAGAAAAAAAAAAAAAAGGTTATTTTACTCACTAATTGTAATTGTGATAATTTAACACACATTTTTTACAGGGGATTTTCTTGACAAAAACAAAGAAAGAGTTGGGGATGTGGGGGGACAGACGGTCATCTGGTAAGTGTTAGACCCAGACTAGTGGGTATTTTTGACTGTAATGCTGCCAGTCCCTGCTGGCTTGCAGCCTCAATGATGCAGATTGGGGCAGCAAGACAGGAGTGGACTGCCATGAGGAGGGCAATAGAGAACCAAAAACTCGGTCCTGTGCCACTGAAAGCAGACAGGGTGAAAGACCCTCAGAGGAAGGCAGCTGCAGGCAACTTTCAATAATTCTTCCACAGGTTCACCGCGGAAACCTTTTATGACTTTTACTTCCCCCACACACACCTTGCGGACCAAAGGCTCTTTTTTAGTCATCTTGGCTTGACACCAAGTGAGTTTGGGCTTGTACAAGGGAGCAAAAACAAACTGCTGTACAGGAAAGGGTTGTGCTTGATTTACAACAAAAGACAAAATGGGAGCTTTGTAGTGAAAACGAATGAATGTGATTATCTTGTTTGCATAATCGTTAAAAGCCAAAATCGCAACTGAAATTAAAATCAGATTAATCATCCAGCTCTAACAAAAACGCACCGTGACACGAGTGAGTGACAAGTGCTTCTTACAGTTGGGGCAGAAGTCTTCATCTGAGCGGTCTGGACAGTGTTGCTTCCCATCGCAGGCGTAGGTGATGTCAATACAGCACCCGTCATCACACTTAAACTGGTAGTTTGAGCAGTGACCGGTACACACTGTGGGCACAGGTAAGTATACAGTAACTACACATCTTCTCTTTTAACTGGTAAAGGAATATTTCACACGTCACGCATCCTGAATTTCATGGGTAATCAGTGCAGCACAAAGGTAGTCACAACAGAAATGAGAACAAAGACAGGAGTTTTAGTGAGTTCATTACCTTCTGCTTGGTGTTTTGGAGCCAGTACAGTGACAGAGACATTATCTGAGCTCTTCTGTCCCACTGTGTCGGTGATTGTCATCTGGAACGTGTAGATGCCTTCCTGGAGACCACTGATCTTCAGCAGCCCTGGATGTGTTGACTTCAGCATACAAAAAAAAAAAAAAGTCTCTAAGGGGCAACAACTTCTACCCTTTGATTTTGTCAAATTAAGGACTTAAAAAGTAAAAATAAATAAATAAATTAGTGAGGACAACTGTAAAACAGCATTGGATTTTAGACAAGGGTGACAAGGGAGTGAATTTGTGGAATAGCTGCAATATCCATCATGGATAATCCTGAACTCTCTGCACTGCTTACTGGACAGGCAGAGTAACACTTTCTCTAACAGACTGATTCAGTTCCACTGCCACATGGACAGATACAGAAAATGTTTCATACCACATACAATAACTCTCAGCAATGCAACACATCTGTTCTTTCACGATAACAGTTTATTTCAACCCTGCACAGTCACAACAGTCTGTGTGCACCAAGCCACTTTATCGTACTGTCCACTACACTTTACACTCTGTTATATTGAAGTCACCTGATGTTTACTATGCTGCTTTTACTACATTTAGTAAGCCATTTTAACTCTGTTTTATTTTGCTTTTTTGAATTTACCCATTTACAGATTACAATATTACTTATTATTTTAAGTTTATACTTATTTCACTTTATTGTATTTAATTTGATTTCAAATCAGTATTTACCTTTTTAAAATATTTGTTTTGTCATATTTTATTTTATTGAGCTATATACTTTTCTACTTATTTACGCTATTTTGTTGTACATTATATTTAACTTCATTTTCAGCTTCTGTAACAAAGGAATTGTCCAACCTCTGGGATAAATAAGGTATATCTTATCTTGTAATGAGGAACTGAAAATGTGTACAAAACTTAGCAAGTTTAAAAATATGTGCAAGGACAGCAAAATCAACATAAAAATACACTATTATAAGGCACTGGTATTGAGGAATGTGGTGTAGGGTAAGTGATTGTTTCTGCTTTGTTTCGATGATTGTCTTTTGAGCTGTAAGATTAAAAAGGGAGGCATTGTGATTTTCAGTCTCCACCTTTCTAAACCGAAAACCTGTGTAAGTGTACTGTTAATTTTATTAATTTGTTTTTAACTTTCTAAAATAAACACCACTTTATTAATTTGTTAATCTTATTATAGCATCAGCATGCTCTTTCACAGATTTATATTAAACAAACTGAGACTTTGTTAACTGGCCTAACAGTCCCCTCTTTGCCCTTTCCATTGACAACAAGTTCATAAAATCCTTATGCCAGTTCTCTGTGCTGAAACAGTTTGGTTTATGTAGTTTCCTGTTCATTGGCTGAGAGAAAACCCTTATTTCACACCTAGTATACATGTTTCTGGACAAGATTTGTTATCTATCATATTAAGAAAACAAGACAATTTTTCAGAATGAATAAACATTAATGAACCTCAGTCTTTTAAATTCAGAAAAGCTAATAGCTATGTTTTGGGGGAAAAAAACAACAACTCATTGTCATGAGTTTTGAGTTTTATGTGAGTTCATAGTTTCTTTTGTTTTGAGTGTGAGTTATGTTTGGGTTCTTTATGAGTACTTTATTCTTTGCTTTGCTGCTTTAAGTTTATCTCTATGGGATTCCTCAGTTCGTGGTTTTGGATTAATTGGATTCTTGTTGCTTATTGTTTGGATTTTTTTGCACCTCATGGACTTTGGCTTCAGACTCAAATAAAAGGTCAGTTTTTATGTTTACCTGTTTTGCCTGAGAGTCCAGCATCTGGGTCCTGTTCCTTGCTGAACTGTGACACTCATAGACCAAACATTTACACTGGATAAGACAAATGATTTCAAACCTTCCACAAGAAAAAATTACATATATATTGAAGGAAAAACAAAAAATATTTCAAAGGGTCTGGGAATCTTTTTGAAACATTGTAAAGGATTTGGATTTGCCAGAGTTATGAATATTGTTTAATGTAAACCATGCAGTATTTTATATATAGATATATAGTATATCATCTGACCTCAGACAGGATTTTTGGATTATTTTTGTGCATTCCAGCACAACTTGGATGATATATTATTAATTTTCTTCAGCGTGCAGAGTGTGAAGAAGGCCTTGTGTATTATTTTTAGCTTCAGAGTTTTGTATCTGACATCATTTGATAGTTTTGTACTATTTTTAAATGCTGCATCCCATTGTGCTGTAGTCACAAGCACATTTTAGTTTAATTCGAGAGTTAGCAGAGCACAAAAACCTATAAAATGCTGTGACTGCACCTCTTCTGCCAGTAGCACCCATTCATTTATCTCTTAATCTTTTCCTTTTTCCTTTATGTCTGGGTCCTTAGATTTCACAAAAGATTTTACTCGCAGATAAGATTAAAAACTCTGAATCTTTCAACCTAAACTCAATTTTCGATAACTTGACCCACAGGTTTTATATTAAGCTGCTCCCATGTTGTGCAACCTGCTGTGAACAGAGATATTCGGCAAAGATTTTCCACTAAAAGCCAAAAATTTCTGTAGCATTTTCATAATATCACATGAGACTTGTAACTGGATTGCTTTTGGATTGTACCATAAGAATGATTATAATCTCCTCAAGCCATTCCCAATCTCTGTCACATCACTGTAGGCCCAGTATAGGGGACTATCTGGAAGCATTGCTCATCCTTTTGTCCATGGGTTTATTAATATTTTGTAACTAAGCCTGCTTTTAATTTTTGCTTTACCACACAACAGTCATGATTATTGTTTTTCCCAACATTGCTCACAAGTACTTCGAGGTAATGGTAAAATAACAAAGTAGTAGCAGTACAGAGTATGGCTAACCCCTGATGGATAACCCACAGACTTCCCTGGCAAGTGTTTTCATTGGGAATTATTTTGTATTAAAGGTAGAAATACAGTTGACAGTGTAAATATTTACATAAGAACGGGACAGGTTGTGGAAGATGTTTTACATCTCTTTAATGTCATAGAACAGGCTCTGACATTGCTGCTTTCCTCAGGCTAGTCTGGACATACTGAACTCTTATCTGTGTTGATACAGCAAAGTATTATGGAGCTCTGCACACAAGCCACTCTGTTGACTGAACTAATGCAAATACCTAAATGCATTTTGCTCACTGGTGCCTGTGAGGATGATTAGTGACTATTCAATCACTGACCTTCATATTGATGGCTGTGTCCCCTTTAATCAGAGTCCATTCATAGCGGCTGATACCGTGGTCGTCCACACTATCGCGGCCATCCAGCACGGCCCAGTCTGTGGGCAGCTGGATCACCACATCCTGTCCAGCATCACTGCGAGGAGGCTCATCCACCTCTGCAACAACAAACACAGATTAAATGGAAGGCGTGCTCTACATGCCTACTTTATCTACTCTCTTCTGTCAATTTTCACATTAAATCATGTTTGATTCTATCGCAAGTTAAAACATGAAATGGGTTTTTAAGTAACATCATTAATGTAATTATTTGAAGGGAATATCATTTCGCTTACTGGACAGGCAGTTACTGGTTTCAGCTCCGGTGCCACCAGGACAAATGCAGGAAATCTTTCCTCCTTCATACCACAATATCTGTATTAATTTTGTTAAATTTCTACTCCTTAATTTAATGATAGGCCATTTAGATTTTTAGTCACTCTTTTTTAAATTTGACATAACCTTTTCTATTTAACTGTGCTCTGTCCTTTGTGTAATTTTGACCTTCCTGAGCTTTTTTGTCTTATCATACTGTATTTAATTGAGTTATTTTACTTTATTTAAGTTATTTTTGTTATAGGTTGCGTTTAACGTTTTTGCTGCTGGGATAAATAAAGTACATCTTATGTCTTATCTTTATCAAGACCTTTTGGTTGTAACTATTCTTTTTTAATCAATTAGGCTGCTATCTTTTGTCTTCATTATTTGTCAGAAAATAGTGAAAAGATGTCTGTGACAATGCCCAAGAGCCACTTTTTTTTTTACTGATGACCTCACTTTAGAGAAGTTGAACAAGAGAATCATATTTAGGTTTTTTTTTCTTTTAACTTTAATAACCAATAATAAACAAATCAGTTAACTGACCAAGTGATTATTATTAAGTAGGAAAGCTTATCATTTCCCACTTACATATATCCCTGGACTTTAAAGACCACTTTCTTTCATTTTAACTCAGGCCCAAGCCACTGACATAAAAACACCTGCTTCTGGTTTTAGGAGGGCAGGTGTAGGAACCTAAAGGGTAAATCATTAATTCTTTCTACTGCCTTATCTAGATAAGAAACAGGTGATAAAGGTTGGTTCTGCTGTGCAAAGTTACAAAGCTGACAGAAAACGTATTGTGCTGTCTTAACAGGCATTAAAATAATTATTCCCTTTTACTTGTGAAAGAAAGTTTTAAGTGTTGACCTTTGCCCAAAACTTAAGGAAAAGGAAGAAATTACTTGTGGGATCTTATCTTATACCACCTCATTAAAAAAATATTACAAAAGCCCTTCCAATATGATCATCATTGACCGATCCAAGCTCACCTACCAGTTCCAGAAAACAGTGACCATGACAGGAAAAAACATGCTAATAAATAATAGCTTTTCAGTAACCAATATGAGCCACTGCACATGCTATTTTTTTTTTACTGCTCAATTATTTCCACTTAAATGTCACGTAATTTTTCTACATTTCTAATCATTTAGCTGCATTTAAATTTGATCAGCACTTCCATGGACATCCTATCCTTGCATGTACTTTTCTAAATCACTTATCAGTGCGTTTCTAATACCCAGTAACTAGTACTAGTTGTGTCACGAGGTCTCCCACCTTGTGCATCATCCCCATCAGGAGGTCCTTCCCCCGGCCTCCGGGCTGAGCCGCTGGATGAAACAGGGAGGTGTCCCTGCGTCGTGTTGGGAGTCCGGCTGTATGTGGTGAAGCCTTTCTCCGCCGAGAAGGAGCACACATTCTTACTCCTGTAGGTGCAGTTAAACAGGTAGCAGTTGAGACTGTCACCAGGTTGCCTCTGGTCCTCGTGGAGCACCGCCACGGTGCAGTGAGGCTGGGAGCAGCACGCGTGCAGGCAGTCCTTCCAGGTGTACACCCTGTCCGGGGCCAGCAGGAAGGTGGCTCCCTGCTCGATGGAGTCTTTGGCCCGGATGATGCGCTCCCCTGCGGCGTTGAAGTCGCCCACGCAGGAGTCCATCACTTCACCTGTCCTGTAAGCCTGGTCCTGCTGGAGCTGCTTGCGGAATTCCTCCAAGAGCTCCTCTACCCCGGATATTTTGGATTTCAAGTCCGATATTGGTGAAGACCGAGCGTCGATGCCGTTAAAGGGCGGCAGCAGCAGCACAACACAAGCGAGCAGCAGCCGGGGATGGTGAAGCAGAGTCATGTTGTTATTGCAGTCAAACGGCGTCTCCCTCCGCCTCCGGCTGGCCTCCCGCTCATGAAGCTCCTTCACGGCACAGTTGGCCTTCCTACATGAAATCTATCTCCGTTATGCTGCTTTTAACGGCACTATTTTACAAAATAACCGGCTGTAATTCTCGAGCGGCGGAGGTAACAGTTTGTCCTTTGACTGTGCTAGAAATCTGCTGTTGTCATGGTGAAGGGGAGTCGCCCGCGAGACTATAGCGGTGGCTGCTGACGTCACAGGGATGAATAAGTAAATGGCGAAAAGCAGCTCACCTGTTACGGCTCTCATCAAACCTGCTGGAGCAGTTTCAGTCAGTATCATCGCTTTTATTACTCTATCTAGTTAAATATATATTTGTGTACTCAATTATTATTTGCACACAATTAAATAAATACATAAAACATACATAAAAGAAACAAATACACGGAAATAAGACTATCACTTTTGTTTTATGTTTACTTGAGTTCCTTCTTTTGTTTCATTTTATCTTGTTGAACTATTCTTTCAGTTATTAAGTATTAAGTATCCTATGCACTGTTGGAAGAAGTACTTGGATCCTGTACTTTAGTCTATGGAAACCAACCAATATCACAGTTTTAAACACTAAAGGCCAACTCCAAATTCAAACTGTTAGCTTATCTTTTCAACTGTTCCTTTATTTTTAATCTATTTTTACTTTTGTGATCTGGTGTTTGAGATTTTTTTTAAATATATTTGTATATATGCATAGTGTGACTGTCATTGCTTGGTAGTACAGAATGGCCCCTTGAAAACTGTTTATAAGAATATTATTACTACTACTTTGTATATTATTAGTTTATTCTATAACAATGCATCCTGTAATAGATTTTGGGTATTTTAGGTAGCTGTTCAATGCATGGAGTGTAGTAAAAGATACATTTCCCTCTGAAATTTATAAGAATGCCATAAATAAAAATATGCAAAGCTTTTATACCTCAAAATACCTCAGTAACTTACTGTCACAGGTTAAATTGTAGAGTAAACATACAATACTGGTGAAATGTAAAGGAAACACTACACAGGAATCCTTTTCCTCTCAAAGACTGTCCCTTTAGATGATGGCGAACTCTGTAATTGTGGAAATTGCTTTTTTGCATACAGATAGTGCTATTTTTAAATTCAGTTTGAAAAACAAAAATAAAGGTTATCACTTAATTTACTACAGAGAACAGCTTTCACTGTCTTCCAGTGAATTGTTAAAGAACATTTCTAACACATTTCCTTCACAGCTTCAAGATGAAAAGTTTTATTTTAACAATGTCACAACAATCTTGAATCATTTTAGAGCTGAAATAAAATGGACACAACGCTCACAATTATTTCCCCAGTTTCTGATCATGGTTTCAAATAATAATAAAAAAACAAGATCAAAGCTCTTCCATATGAAATTTGTGTGCATTTCAGATTTTTCATAACAACTTATATCTGATTGAATGATACTGATACAACACAAGCAAGATAAACACAATTCTGTCAATTAAGTGAGTATGATCTCCTATGATTTGTGATACTACAAAATACAATAATATAGAATTCATTTTTCACATGTGCTCATTGTAGACTTGGTCCAATCCACATGAAGATTTGACTGTGTTTAGAGATGTCTTTTTCAAAATACATAAATGTAATTCACATAGAATTATGTAACACACTATTTACATAATAAATTTCTCAAAAATAAAATTGTAGATTCATATTATAAAAAGGAAATGTGGAAAAAAGCATTGACAATTTAAATAAGTCTCAGTTTGGAAAAAATAAACAGGATATGGAATGACATCCTTCAGATTGCTATAACAATTAAATTAAAACATATTTAAATAAAGTAGTGATAAGCAATGATGAAAATATCAGTACAGATGAATGTAGTATTTTGTATCTCAGGCCTGTATTAGAAAACGGTCAGTTGTAAACATCACATCTTGTGAAGACAGGAGAAAATGTTTTTTAAAAGTTTTCAAGATTTCAATAATAGATTTTTCCTATTAGTTGTCATTTCAAACACACCTGTAACAAAAGCTGTGTCCCGTCCATCAGGCATAACAAAACTAGTGGCACTTTGCAGTAATTTTTGCTTTCAAAATGACCTAATATCCAAAATCCTCATTTCAAAATTATAAAATACTCCAGAAGATTCTTGTGAGGGTGGAAAGCTGCACATTCTGCACATGGTCAACACAGCTTCTTCTCCAAAATCTTGCTTTTATAAACACTGAGGTAAAGCGGAGTTGTTGGGGACAAAAAAGTCCTGGCTTCTGAGTGGTTGTCACCACCTAAGACCTTAGGATAGCTTCTGTCTGTAGTCTGTGATGGCCTTCCATAGCTTACACAAGACCCCACCTCTGTCAAGAGAAGCAGAAACAAAATACTGTTAGTTTACAGTATACAGTGATTAATATTATACCATTTGTAAGCTAAACTATCAGACATCACTCTATATGAGGTATAAATATAACATTTCTAACACATTTTAAATGGTTTATCTTGTTCTGAGAGTCAGAAGGTACTTATGTGTACAACATTGATATCTGTCAATGAAGGTTGCATGAAGGAAGGGTTTTTTTTTTTTTTTTTTTTGCAAAATACCCACAGCAACAAAGTAATTTTGGAACATTTTAAGAGCACAAAGAATGTAAGTTAAGACTATACAGTCATGTGAAAAACAGTTCACAAAAGTGTTCACAGGACTCCCACCACAGCATTTCAGTCAGGTTGAGGTCTGGACTTTGACTGGACCGCTGCATCACCTTGATTCTTTTCTTTTTCAGTCATTCTGTTGTAGATTTGCTGCTGTGTTTGGGATCATTGACCTGTTGCATGACCCAGTTTGGGCCAAGCTTTAGCTGTCAGACAGACGGCTTCACATTTGACTCTAGAATACTTTGGTATACAGAGGAGTTTATTTAGATGCAACTTTGCAAAACTACGTCATGGCGCCATGTTCTTTTTAGAGAGAAGAGGCTTTTCTTGGCAACCCTTCCAAACATGGGTTGGAAGGGTTGTCAGTTGTTCTAATTGTACTGTTGTGAACATTTAACATGCTAACTGAGGCCTGTAGAGTCTGAGGTGTAGCTCAGACCATGCAATAC
>VUQI01027194.1:72549-94366 GCA_015106735.1 Paratilapia polleni
CAACCCTTCCAAACATGGGTTGGAAGGGTTGTCAGTTGTTCTAATTGTACTGTTGTGAACATTTAACATGCTAACTGAGGCCTGTAGAGTCTGAGGTGTAGCTCAGACCATGCAATACTTGGTTTCTCTGAGCATTGCGCGATCTGACCTTGGGGTGAATTTGCTGGGGCGTTTACTCCTGGGAAGATTGGCAGCTTTCTTGAATGTTTCCTACTTGTGAATAAACTTTCTCACTGCAGAATGATGGACTTCAGATTGTTTGGAAGTTACATTATAACCCTTCCCAAACCGATGAGCAGCAACAGTTGCTTCTCTAAGATTATTGTTGGTGTCTTTCCTTCTCGGCATTATGCTAACACACAGCTGAATGCCCCAGACCTACAAACTGCTAAAGGTTCTGCTTTTATAGAGGTGCTCACACTTGCTGATGATCAGTTAATCAAATGCATTTGATTAGCAGTGCCTGGCTGCTGATTACCCTCTTAATACCTATGGAAGCTGTAAGCTTGTACTTCATTTTTTCACACATTGTTTCTGCATTTAGGCTTAATTTTTGTTAAATAAATAATGATGCAGTGTAACATGGCATGTTTTGTAGTTCATCTGAGGTTGCACTTTCCAATTCTAATAAGAGCTGCTAATGCAGATGATCTTTTTTTTTATGTCCTGACATGTAAAACCTTATAATTTAAAGAGGGTGTTCTTTCTTTTTACCATAACTACATGGCTGCCAGTGGAACTGGGTCACTAGTATTTATTGGTGATGTGACTGCTGATAGAAGCAGCGAGATAAATTGTGAAGTGTACAGGGCTATACTCTCTGCTCAGATTCAGCCGAATGCTGCAAAACTGATTGGATGGTGCTTCACAGTGCAAATGGATAAAGACCCAAAGTATACTGCAAAAAAAGCCCAAGAGTTTATCGAGGCAAAGAAATGTGATACTCTTCAATGATCAAGTCAGTCACCTGATCTCAACCCGGTAGAGCATGCTTTTCAGTTACTGAAGAAAAAAACTGAAGCCAGAGACCCACAAACAAGCAGCAACTGAAAGCAGCTGCAGTAAAGGCCTGGCAGAGCATCTCAAGGGAGGAAACACAGCATTTGATGATGTCCATGAGTTCTAGACTTCAAGCAGTCACTGAACTGAACAAAACATCGGTGGTATTCATGTTGTCAGCTTGACACTGCTGCTGCTGCTGAAAATTTACATCCCAGCAGGAAGTCACATCTCAACTTCCTGTTGCAGCCACATGATCAGTCGTCATAGTTACAATGATTACAAATACTGCACTGTAACTATAGTATCAATATGGCAACACAGAAAGTAAAGACTGTTTAATTCACTGATCTTTGGTATGTGTTTCATCATCATCATCATCTTTTCGTCCTATTTTGACCGCCTACATTTCCTTACTGCTGTTTCCTCTCCTCTTTCACTTCTACCTTTTTTCATTTCTCAGTTCCTCCTGACATTTCCCTTTTCACCAGTTCTCTTTTTTTCCAGCTCGTCCTCTTCTTCTTCCCCTCTTCATTTTATGTCATTTCTTCACCATCTCTGTCCTCCTCTTCTCACCTCCTACGTCTCCTTCCTCACCCCGTTTCCTCCCCTACTTTACCCACTCTGCTTAGTCTCCACGGAAACGTGCTAGCATATGGGAATGGAGGGTGGGAAAGTGCTAATTTAACACCTCGGGGTGAAGCATCCCATCTATATCTGTCTCTCTGCCTACACAGACAGATACAGACTGGTTACGAATTAAAGGAAAAGCCTGAACCCTCAAACCCTAAAATGAGGATCCATATATCCATGCAATCAGGCTTTTAGAAAATCTAATTATTCTCAACTTTCTTATTTAATATTGTCCCTCAATACACATAGAGGCATGATTTATTCTGTCCTCTCTTGTTTTTTGCCTGGTTATATCTCATGTGAGGCTGCTTTTGTATCTTTTGTTTGGGAAAGAAACCTGCTTTAATGTGCATGTGGCACCTGTCTCCCTCAGTGTTATCTTAAATCATTTTAACCCTGGATTTTTATAGCTCAGGCATGTTTTAATTCAAACTTTTTGCACATTCACATATCTCTTGTCATTGATCTTTACATCTCAGCTCTGTTATTGAAGCTGACTGACAACAAGGAGGACAGATAACGTTATTTTAGGATTAGCTGAAAAAACCTTACTTGATTTCCAGCCTGACTGATATCAGACCTCCTAATTTTCCTTCTGGCTTCTCCATGTGTATAACTGAAATCACAGCTCTGTGTGTTTGAGTGCAGCAGGGATATTTACTTTTACCACAAAGAAATTCAGGGGCTGTATTAACTCATAATTTGTATTTTGGGGAGTCAAAAATAAAGAAAAAAAGAACAGTTAAATGAGCTGGTGAATAATCTTATGAGGTTCTTTTTCAAAGAACTCCTCTGCGTCTTTTATGGTTTTATTGCGGTACGACAAATGGATGTGTTATAAATTCAGGGGGTTAAAATCTACGCCCTTGAGTAAGGGGATCAGGTGGCTCTGTCGCCATGGGGGGCATTTCACTGACGTGGTTTGGGTACATTTGTCCCCTCAGAGAAAAGGGTCACTGCAAATCAATGACAAGCTGCTATGACTGATCACCTTCATCCTCTGATGGAACATTTCCATCCTGATGGGACTGCTCGTTTCCAGAATGACAAAGCCTCCATCCAGAGGACATGAGGGCTCACTGAATGGTTTAATGAGCATAAAAAAAAATAACGTGAATCTTACGCTTTGACCCGACCTCAGCCCACCGCGACTCCTATGGGAGATTTTGGGTGACACTGGGAAATAAGAATCATAACAAGGGCCACTCATGCAGTTTATCGACAAGCTTTAATTTGATCAGTAAGGTATGTAACATAAATCCTTTTCATCTACAATTTGGTCCACATAAAACCTCAGAAAGCAGCTGGTTCTATGGGGCATTCAGTAAAACCAAATACATCCTGATGTTAAAGCAAAATACTTATCCCTACAAGACTCAGTCTGTTTTACAGGCCTGAACGTGAAAATAAAAGATCTATGATGACGTAATTCAGTGGTAACAAACAGCCTAGCATTATGCCATGAAACTGTCTGCACATAAAAATGAAACCAACCTTTATAGCTCCAACACTTTGAGATTTACCTCAAAGAAACATTTTGCTGTAGCTGCCTCTTCAGTTCAGAGACTTTCTGAAGCCTCTGTTGTCCATCTATGACTCCATGTCTGTGCAGGTGTGTGGATTCAAACATCAGGATGACAATGCAAATTGTGCTCTTTAAAAATAGAAACTATTTAATGGCAAATACATGGGCCTTCATTTGAGAAGTTCTCAGTCTCCTATCACAGTGGAAACTGTCTGCCTTCAGCATCAACTTTCTTTTTTTGTTGCATTCTGTTTTAGCTAGCTTGTTAGCCTGCAGGTGTCTGTCAGACCACAGCTACAGCTGCTCAGGCCTTTAGTTTGACACGCATGTCTAAGACAGCACACCTCACCACCATCACCAAAACACCAAATTCTGGAAGAATGTAGTAGAAACCCAGAGAATCGATGGCAAATACAGCACATGGTGGCTCAACACTTTTCTAAGAGTTTTCAGACTTGCACTGCAGATCTGCAACTTTTCCAGACATTACCTGGAGAAGGACATGCAGGAATGTAAGTGTCTGACTCAAATTAGACATCAAAATGGTCTTTGTGAGAATATCACAAATAACCCAGTGCATTTACAGCTAACAGGTGGTCATCCGGCTTCCTGGCTCCTGCACGCTCTATCCAAGCAGCACCCTTGCCAAACCCAAACACAGTATTTCAGTTTAGAGACCTGCAAAGTCTGTGTTAGCAGGTTGGAGGCATGAGTTGCAGGAAACCTTTGTGTTTTGCACTTTGTTTGCTACCACTTCCACGCAGTGTAATACCCGTTTCCACTCACATTTTATTTCAGTTTCACTCGCTGGTCCGGTTTTGGCACTATAATCTACTTGGTTAGATTTAGGTGTTTTGCGTGAAAACAGGCCCCTTCACAACAGTAACCTTGCTCACTGAAAAATGATCAGTTGAGGGTGACAGACCCATCTCACTAATGCCATAATCCAGTGTGTCACAGCTCAGATGCCAAAGGGCACGTTTTGCATAAATTAGACACACCAAAACAGCATTAACCAACATCCCGAATGTTGAATGGTCTTGACCAGATTCTCCTGACATTTTCTGGACTTCCTGTGTGAAAACGGTTTGTGTTGTTTTTTACTTTAATGTGACACCTCTGTAGAGGAGACGTACCTGTTGCTGGAGGAAGCAGCTGCTGTGGTTTTCTTCTCTGGTTTGTTCGTCTGCAACCAGAACAGAAAACAGTTCAGTTTATGTGGAGGTCTTTAAATAATTTAAAAAAACCTTTACGAAAAAAGAGTGAACCCAAGTAAGATTCATCTGTTGGTGCATATAAAGGCACAGAAGAAAGTATTTTCAGGATTTATTCATCTGTACAATTGGAACAGGGGTCTTCACAGTGTGTTAAATCAAAGTGGGACAAAGATGACTAGTTTAACCTATGAAGGGCTCAGACTTCCACCTGTGGAGGGAGTTTATAATCCCGAGAATAGAAAGATTACAGAGCAACAAACCTGAACATAGTCAGTGTCTGGTTCTGGGACTACGTTTCCAAATCATTTTCACATGTTTTGGGCGTATCCTAATATAATTTCTTACTTGGCAGATGTGGCAGCAGAAATTAAATTAAATTTTATTTATATAGCCTGAGTTCACAACAATTAACATCTCAAGGTTCTTTATATAGTAAGGCAATGACCCTACAATATTAGAGAGAAAATCCCAATTATCAGCTGATCCTCTATGAGCAGCTCTTGGTAACAGTGGGGAGGAAGAACTCCCCAAGTATTTGTCACATTTTTAGCTGAATGTGTCATTCCATAACAAATTTCCTGAACCATTTCTTCCCATTGAATTTTAAGTGCTTTCCTTTTATTTCGTTTTGACCTGAACTCATGTGAGATGAAGGTCACCTCTGAGTCTACCTGGAAAATATTTCAGCTTAGCGTGGCTCTAACTCTTAGCTTTAGCGTGGCTCTAACTCTTAGCTTTAGCGTAGACATTATTGCAAGTGAGCGAGAATCACAGAATCTAGTACTAAGAATGGCTCCACTCATCTGTAGATCAGATTCATTTAAACCACAACCCCATGTAAAAGCTCAGATCTGTGGCTGCTGTTACTGACAGTACAATAAGATGAAAAACTGTCCCTACAGCCACATTCAGTCTCAGAGCTACAGTCTGTTTCACATATCAATAACCTTTACTGATGTCTGTCATGTATCTTTGTTTTCATTGTTTCCTCTGATTTAGAAGGCCATCGTTTGTTCCTGTAACAACACAAAACCAACCTTCTGTTGATCAAATTAGTGTAGCAACATTGATTTATGTGCTCAGAATAGATTTTGTATGTTTTCTTCTATGATTTGCTTTCTTTGTAAAGAAATGGGATGTGCTGTTTGACGTGCATTGACATGATGCTTGAAATGTGCATGAAGTGGCATGCCAGTTATCTGCAAATACAATGATATCATGTCATCCAGTATAGAGCAGGTTCCAAGTGGCAAAAGATCTGGAATCATTAAGATTTTATGGCCAACAAATCCTTCATCAGATCCTTAATTCAGTCACAGAAACAGCTCTGACAAACAAGATAAGAACTGTCCAACAAACGTCTGATCGTCTTTGTCACGGAAAAACCTTGGAATGGTTCTAGTTTGTTGGTAAAAATAATTTAAAAATTACACAATTTTTGTTATTTTAGTTCTATTAATTTCATAAATGCAAAGTTAAAGCACCAAACCATCATACACACTGCAGACTACTTACATGTGGTTAAACACATAAACTATTTACACCCAATAGTGATGTTGAGAGGCTAAATTATATTTTTTAGGCTGTGTCACCTTCATTATAATAAGGCTCAAATATGTTTTGTGGCTCTTTTTAGTCAGAAATTGCTCAAAAATAGTTCTTTTGATAGTAAAGGTTCCCAACCCCTGGTCACTGGAGTTTTGCAGGAATACAAAAAAGGCAAGTTCACCCAAGTCCAAAAACTGTTTGATATTTGTGCATCTGTACATGACTACAGGTTCAGTAGCTCGGGGTCTGTTCACGCCATTTTCTGAAGATATTTAGATGTGTAGAACAGATGCTTTTCTAGGACATCAGAGGCGTTGATGGACGTAGCTGCTGTGTTTTCTGAAGTGGCTGCAAAAACACTTCTGATTGTGTAGAAGTTTGACTATATAGAAGTCTCTGTGACCTCACTAAACATTTTCCGGATGATTCCGGCTCTGTCGCAAGTTTCAGGTCTTACTGATTAAAACACGAAGTTCATTTTGTAAATTATAACTGCTAGTACACACCCATGATACAGTATCGTTTGGCCTGTTCATGCTGTTGGCCGTGAAATTAAAATTATATGATGCTTTTATAAAAGGTAATAATGGATGTGTTACCTGCCATCAGATTCTTACTCCTTTGTATTTTGTTATTTTTGACCCACTGTTGGATTTTTGCACTAAGAACCTGAATGTGCCCTGGATTTTTTTTCAAATTGGATTATGTAGATTAATTTTACACAAACAAAATTTCATTCCAACTTAAAACATAGCATTCATTTTAAAATAAAGCCCAAGTGGATGAAAGGAGGAAACTATAAATGTTTCTAAATTTCACCATTTCCCTTTTTTGGTGAAAACTAAGACACAAGACTTAGACTAAAGACTAAAGCAGCCGCGTTTCAGACTCCCGACTGAATGCATGACTGAAACAGCAACATAAGCAAGAAAACAAAATCACATAAATCATGGAGTGCTCTATAAAATCAATACACTTTAGAAGAAAAAAATAGCATATTCATGTATGTTTTTAAATACAAGGCTGGTAATGTATGTTGGAGCAGACCTACCTTCTGTCTTTGTGCTCTAACCAGTCTGCTGTCAAACTGTGTGCAGCAGAGGATTTACATACAGGAACTCTGTGTTACGGACCACTTCCTCTTCCTGCAGCTGCTCTCTATCTGCTTCCTCTGACTCCAACATACTCATTCCATTGTTACTCTACTGTAAATGGACATGTGGGTTTTACCTTGGACAGGTTGGAGTAGAACTGCTGATCAGATGTCTGCAGGAATCGTTCAAACATCGAGACGACAGCTGTGAAGATGAACTGATACTGATCCTGCAGAGGAAAAACAAAAAAGGAGAAGTTTACTTTCAGTGTCATTATCAGACGCTGACTGTGCTGGGTTAGGAAAACACAAACAAGCGTAAACACAAAAATAAATCCACTGTAATTCTGACAACAACAAAAAAAATTAATCTGAGCTGAAAGCCACAATAAATTATGAATAAAATCTCCACATTAAATTAAAAAATATATATATATCTAGCTTATGGGCTACAACTCAGTCGGCCTAAATTGTGAGGAAAAGAGGCAAACTTTTTTCATAAATATATTATATTATAATTACTATTATTAGAATATGTAAATAATACATACAAAATATAATTTATGAGCAAAAACGTCACAATTTTTAGGTAAAAAGAACCGTGAGAAAATACTCACTCAAGAGCAGAAACATTTAAGACTTAAAGCCACAAAGAGGATTCGTGTCATGTGTGCTGTTCAGTGACGTCAGAGGGTTTTACCTAAACAGTGTTAAAATGTGGATTCGAGTCCCTAAATCAACATTTCTGTTGGTGAAAGCAGTTGATGTTCTTTAAGGTCTCGTTTCTGGAGCTTAAATGACCTCCAGTATAGAAAACAACTAAACTCACACACAACTCCTCAGTCTATAAACCACCTACTTTAGTTTGCACCGCTGAGGGTCTCTGCCTCCTGAGCTCCAGGACGATCTTCATGATGCTGAAGTCCAACGTGATCTGCTGCAGAACAAACAAACGCAAACACTGAAGAGAGAGTCTGAGACCACCTGCTGCACCTCAGTCATCTGATACATCTGACCTGCCTGATCTGGGAACAGTATGCAGACTGTGCTGCATCATCTGCTTTCATTTGGTGTCATCTTCTAGTTTTAGCTGCTTTAAAGTCGACAAACGCTTTACCCGTCACTTCAGCAAGCTTTTAAACATTTTGATATTAACTCAGCTCAGGCTACACGATCTTGTATGTTTATACCTGCTGATCCACCTCCAACTAATACAGGCCAAACCCACCCACCACCATTTCCTTAAGCTATTAAAAAAAAACTTTTATATTTTCTTTTTCATTTTTAATTTCGATGAAATATAACTGATACATGAATAAAAAAAAAAAAAAAGATTGAAAACACAACAAAATAATTCAAAGAGAAAAGTTTCAGGACATATTTAAGACATGCAGCAGCCGCACGGTGGACAAACACTGAGGCCATGCGATGTGATATCATGTGTTACCTTGGTAACCAGCAGGTCATGGATGTAGTCGAGCGCACAGATGACTCCTGTCCTCCCACAGCCCGCGCTGTAACACAAGCACACACGCACATGGAGCAACAGATGCAGCGTGCATGTTAACTGTGCCATCGTTAGCAGGTGTTACCTGCTGCATATTCACAGCCTCCTGCTTTCTGTGTGTGTGTGTGTGTTTGTGCACGTGTGTGTGTGTGCGTGTGTGTGAGATAAGCTGCCATATGTGTGATCTATCCTGCTGAATGTTAATGACCATCTGACCTGCGATCTGCACCGCTTTCACAAACAAGCTGCAGTAATGATGAGGCATTAACAGCCGTTTAGGGGTGGATGGAGTGTGTGTGTGTATGTGTGTGTGTGTGTGTACCTGCAGTGTATCAGCAGAGGTGAGACGTCGGCTCCACGGCTGCTCCTGGCTCTCTCCAGCAGGTCCAGGACACCAGCAGTCTCATAGGGAACATCATGATCCGGCCACGAAAGGAACTGATACTGAATCACTGGCCGGCTGGCCTGGAGGAGGAGGAGGAGGAGGAGGATAAAATAAATTATTTTAAAAATATTGGATAAAAACTGAAATAAAAAATAAAATCATGAGCAGCTTTCAGAACGATGTTTTAAGAAGGGGTTTAAATTATCTGATCTACAACCCTGTTTCTAAAAACAGTTTTGAGGAATAAAAAAAAAAATACAATGATTTGAAATCATTTACATGCTCTATTTAACTGAAAAGAGGTACAAAGTCAACATATCAAATGCCAAAATTGACATTTTTGAATTTGATGCCAGCAGCAGTTTAAAAAAAAGCAGAAAAAAACCTGGAAAAGTTGTGTAATGCTTAAAAAAAAAAAAAAACCTGGTGAAACATCTCACAGCAACTGAGGTTCATTTAGCAAAAGGTAAGTAACATTAAAGAGCATCTTTGAGGGGCTTTGAGGAGTTAAGATGGAGAAGTGTTCGTCACTCTGTGGACAAATAGTTCAACAATTTTAGAATCAAGAGTTTGGGGATTTCATCATCTACAGTACATAATATCATTAAAAGATCCTGACAATCTGGAGAAATCGCTGTGATCTTCAGGCCCTCAGGCAGCTTGTTGTCAGGTTTGTTATCAGCACACAGATCAAAGTCTACTATCTGTGATAGTACGGAGGAACATTAGTGCACATGTAGAGGTTCTGAAGCAACGTATGCAGTCTCTTAGACGTCACCTTTGTCACGGAAGGTCTCGCTTATTTCAGCAAGACAGTGCCAAACATCATTCTGCACATATGCCAACAGCATGGCTCCGTAATCAGAGTCTGGAAGCTTTAAGTGGCCTTTCCAGATGTGTCACCCATTGAAAACACACATTATGGCACATTGTGAAACAAGCAGCTGGAGTTCAATTTCAGTTCAGTTCAAGAGACAGAAACCAGTCTCTCCAGTTTCCAAACAGAGTGTTGTTAAAAGAAGGGGAGATGAAATATGTTGTCTTTTATTTGCCAATAAAACATAAGGATTAAATAATTTGGTAACCTCTCCCAGCATAACTTTAAATGCTCGACCACAGACTGTAAGTAAAAAGCTCCTACCTGCTGGTATGTGACGGTTAGAGGTCTCACCACTATGTCTTCATTGGGATGTGTCTCCCCCTGCTGGAGACACACAGGAACAACATGTCAGGATCACACACCGGAATCTATTCTGGATTTGTATGAAATAAAAAGAAAAATTACAAGCACAATCTGAATGTTTTGGATTTTTTATATCATTAAGTGCATTAGTTGAAGTTTTAATATCAAATTCACATAAAAAGGTAAAAGTGCTGCTTTTTTATGTTAACCTGTTATTAGTTTCTGAATATACTTCAAGTGTGTTTGTTCTTACGCTGCTGACAGTAAACGGTCCAAATGAAGCAGATTTATGAGCTGCAGCCCAGTAACACTCACACTTTTTCTGCAGAGGAAATTTCAAACTCGTTAGTTAAGAGAGAATACAAACATTTCATCGACATGTTCTGATGCTTCATGAAAGATTAAGAGCACTGAAATCTAAACTGTGAGACTGAGAACAGAAACTGTGCATAAAAGAGATAATTTTTTAAAATATTCCTTTTAAGTGAAAGAGAAGAGTTTAAAAAAAAAAATCATCAAAGAGAGACCAAAGGACAGATATTTTATTTTACCTTTCCCAACTCTATTTCTCTGCAGGCCATGACTATCACCTGAAACACAGAGTCAGACATTAGTCACAGCCTCCTGAGGAGAAGCTGCTGATATGATGAAGGAAACTTCACTGCCCCTCAATGATGGACTGACTTCAGCTTAACCAGTGTTTTTCCTGACACGCCTCTCCCCCCCCTTCAGAAGCTGACAAAGTTCACTTCCTTATGTGGGACTGCGCAGCTTTGTCATTGTGGGTCAAGTGCAAGTGTAACATGTCACTCTCTTTTGCTCTGCTGAACTGCAAAAATTTGAATTCAAAGTCAGACGTTATCCACATTTCAGCAAAGATGATGGGAACTACAACAAAGAAAAGGAAATGCAGCTACACTAAAGACTGGAGAAAGGTTGAGGCCCAGAGGAGGCACTTTTTTTGCTAGTTTCCTTTTTGCATTTACTTAGAGGTGGAGGTGTATTCAAATAAAATTTTTAATGTCAAACATACCAAAACCTCTGACATTAGCAGATTAGCAACATGTTCCACGTTGTCCTCCACAAACATGCTCTTTGTACCACATTTAGCTCGTGGGCATCTTTTCACTACTTCCCTGGTCATTCGCATCCCACCTGCAGTTTCTCTGTTCTCCACCAGTGGGACTAAAGAGCTTAACTGTTTTATTAAATCTGTATTAAATGTAGTGAAGCCTTTAAATACGAGCAAACACAGTCCATACTGCAAGTATTTGGACAGTTCAGCTTGTTCTCTTCTTCACATCCTTCCATCTGAAATAAAACCCTGGACACTAGAAGTTCTCAGATGACCATTACAAGTAAAGCTCCTGCATAAGTGTGGCAGCCAGAGATGATTGTATGACTTTACAGTGTCCTCTTTGGTTGGGTCTTCCCCTTCTAGTGGCTGAAATGGGTGTGCATGGGAGATAAATGCAGGTGATGCTCCCTGCAGAGTGTGGCTGGAGCAAGAAGGCAAAGATGATCTTTGACCTCTACAGACACTTATGGTTCAGACAACCCTTAGTTTAAAAAAGCAACCTTTATTTACAGTTTAGTTTGAATTTCTGGACACTGTGTTTATTTATGATTTGAAATAAAAAGTGCTTTATCTTGGACCTTGGATTATTTTGGACGTGAAGAGTCTAATATTTAAATCAGCCACTGTCAGTGGCTATCAGAAGAACATTAAATCACCATTACAGTAAGTATGAGAGAGAAAAGTGGTTCCCCTGAGTGTTACTCATATTGTCATTAGATTGTTACTGCTCGTGCATTCATGTGTAAGCAGCCTTTTATTGCAGTGTCTAGCTGAAAAAAAAAAATGACATCATGTCACATTTGAGATGCTGGATCTGAAATAACTGACAGATTGTTTCAGAGCTGCTTCTAATGCAGAGTTTAGTGTGAGCCAAAACATCACGCTTCATGTGTTTGAGATCCAAAAATCTGAATAAGAGCACATAAAAGAACTACATGTAATAACCTAAAGAGTATTTATTTTCCTTAAATGCAGCACAGTGGAAGTATAGAAAACCGTAAGATTAAAGTAAGTAAGATGCACTCTAATAGAGTAGCTTTGTATCATTTATAGTTCAAAATAATCCAGATTTATCTCATACTGAGCTTTGGAGGAGACCCACAGTTCATTATGTCTCAAACAAGCGGTTTTAGCTCTTTCCCCTTTAAGCCAGCTTTCTTCTGATTGGCTGCCCCTCATAATTAGCAGGTTTGAACAGCAGAAGATGACCATATTAAGGATATCCGCTCTCTATGACCTCATACTGAGTCAAGAAGAGAAAATACTGTGTGAAACTGAGTATTTAGAGCAGTCTGTATCCTGAGCTTTTGACTCACAGTGAATACATGTACAACTGTTTAATATGAACATCCACCGCTGTTACAAAATATAATGAAGGAAAATAAGAAAAGCAGGATAGGCCCACTGATATTTGACTAATTCCTGGATATTAACTGGACTTGATTGACTCATGTTGTGGGTTTGACCTTGACGTTGTACTGCCAGATCATCCTCCAGAAATCAGTCACAGTGGAGCTGAGGGGCCCCTGAGAGGCGATATACTTGAAGTCTCCTGTCGCCCCCTGCAGGACAAACAGCAGCATTACAACCACAGCAGCAGCAGAAGCAGCCACTCGGTCATCGTAAAACACAATAAACGGAATGAAAAGTGACAGTAAATTTGCGTTTCTTTAGGCCGCAAAATATGAGGTGTGGAGACAAGTGTGTTCCTTATGTGATACATGAGAATACATTATAAAGACTCTAAATATGTAAAGAGACACAAACGTTTGCACAGTGCTGTGCATGTGAATCAGATCATGTTGAGATGTGATGTTTTCATGTGTAGAACAACAACCTTTAATGATTTCAGTGGTTTTGATTTGTGTGAAGGCAGTCAGTGTTTACCTTGATGAAGCTGGCATTGATGTAATCAGAGTCAGAGTCTGTGGTCAGCAGAGAAAGCTCCACCCGAGACTGGTCATCTACACACACACACACACACACACACACACACACACACACTTCACATCAACACACCTTTAAAGGACAGGTATTTGTGAACACTGAAGCAGGTTTTACTGGCTGCTATCATCACTACCCTTCATGAATCTCAGACTGATCTCTGCTGAGTCCAAGCTGATACTATAAAGCATTTTGTTAGGAACTCCTGTGCACCTTCATATTCATATAAACATCCAGCCAGTCATGTTGCAGGAGGACAGCATGAACTCATGTCAGACAGGCTTGATGATCTGGATTTACCGTCTCTACAGTTTGCTCAGAATGATGAATGTTACACTAGACACTGAATTTGAATTATTTATATTTGAATTGCTCAACTTGAATAATTATTAACTATTACCTTAATTAATCACCTTTGTTACAAAAGGTAAGAAAAGAAAGAAAAAAGCTACATGAGGGCCATGTTATTACTGAATATTTATGTATTATATTTTTTCAGTGTTGCACTTTGCAGACGGTCCCTGTATCACAGCCAGCTGCACACAGAGACCTGTGTTGTTAGTGCAGGTCTGAGGATGACTCGTTTTAATGAAAATGAGTCTGTAGTGTGTTGTTTGCCTTAATGATGTGATTTAAAAGAGTTGAAAGAAGTTTTGTTGGTGTTCTGATAATGTTTCTTATGAGTTATTGATCCCAGGATTTGAAATATGGGAATTTCTTTCCAACTTAACCTTGAAAGGGGAAGTGATATAATATTTTTTCCTATTTTTATTTTTCTTTTCAAATGAATTTGTAAGTTTTTTTCTGGTAAATTTGCCTCTTTTTTTCTTGCAAAGTTGCCCTTTTTTTCCTTCTAAATTTGCCTGTTTTTTGAATAAAATGCACAGTTTTTTTAACCATGGATTTTTGTAGTCAGCTTACATTTTGTGTTTTTGTTTCACTGAAGGAAAAAAAGTAAAAGACAAATCTGATCTGTAAAACTGTGTGAAGACAAATTCTGCTCTGAGGTAGATGACTTTCACTTCTGCTGCTTGTTGTAGCTGATGTTTGATATTAGCATGGATGGATTACCAGGAGAAAACAACCACAGAGACACACAACACCAAAGAAAGATGCACGATGACTGAAAATTTCCAGGAAAGTTTGTAGATGCAGAGATGCAAAGCAACCATGAGACAAAATGAACCAACTACAAACAACACTTGGTGTCTCTTTTAGTCAGATGCTTTCCTCCTTCTCTTCTCAGCTTGTTTGTAACCTGAACATGTGAACAAATGAAGTGATCCAAACGGGAGAGAACAAAGGAAAGAGGATGGAGGGATGCATGTGAGAGATAGTGTGTCATACATGGCAGGATGTCTTTGTATCTGTTCTTCTTGATGTTTTCCTTCAGAGCTCCAGCCTCAGAGGTCAATCCCAGTTCTCTCTTAAACCCCAAGGACCGCGAACGCACCACCTGTCACAAAACACACACACACAAACACTCAGGTTAGTGTGTGCAGGTTTACGACACATTACATGCACAAAGACAGCGGTGGAAAGTGGTTAGATTTACATGAACATTTCCATTTATTCTATATCTCAGGGGAAAATATTATGCTTTGTACTCCTCTACAGTTATTTAAAAACTTTATTTGGAAGTCTGTTTGCAGATTGTTCTTTGTAATGCAGTTCTTTTGGTAAATGAAATGCCAGAATTTGCCCCTCTTGTGTAAGTGCAGTGCATTCCTGTGTATAAAACATTTCTACCTCTTTTTCTTAATCACTTTTCCTTGACCCGGAAAATGTCATGAGGTGAAGGAAAAGATTCATAAGGACTTAGGAAAAGAGAAGCATGGTGCTCAGAGAAACTGGCTCCACTTACACTAGACTCCTCCTAAAGTCTTGAAAAATCAGGCCCCATCATATCTTAAAGACCTCATAGTACCATACTATCTCAATAGAGCACTTTGCTCTCAGACTGCAGGCTTACTTGTGGTTCCTAGGGTATTTAAAAGTAGAATGGGAGGCAGAGCCTTCAGCTTTCAGGCCCCTCTCCTATGGAACCAGCTCCCAGTTTGGATTCAGGAGACAGACACCCTCTCTACTTTTAAGATTAGGCTTAAAACTTTCCTTTTTGATAGAGTTTATAGTTAGGGCTGGATCAGGTGACCCTGAACCATCCCTTAGTTAAGCTGCAATAGGCTTAGGCTGCACTGAGCACTTCCTCTTCCTCACTTCCTTTCACTCTCCGTGTGTTTATACACCATTTGCATTTAATCATTAGTTATTATAAAATCCTGTCTCTCTCCCATAGTGTGCCTTTTGTCCTGTCTCCCTCTGCTCTCTTCTGTTTCCCCTCACCCCCCTGGTTCTGCCGGAGGTTTCTTCCTATTAAAAGGGAGTTTTTCCTTCCCACTGTTGCCAAGTGCTTGCTCATAGGGGGTCATCTGACTGTTTGGGTTTTCTGTCTAATTTGTAGGGTCTTTACCCTAAAATATAAAGCGCCTTGAGGCGACTGTTGTTGTGATTTGGCGCTATATAAATAAAATTTAATTGAATTGAACTCCTTAATAATATGTCTGATGTGTTAAAACTACAATGTCCAGAAGATGGACTAGAAATGTATGTCACCCCAGCGTGTTCTTATCGTGTTTTATGCAGGTCATAGAGCCCACACAAGAACAACCAGTGAAAAATAACACTTCAGTTCAAAGGTTGGAAAATGGCTATTAAAGAAAAAGAAACGTTTTCTCACTATTTAGAGAATTTGAACAGCTCTTGTTATAGCTGCCACACAGATACTTCTGGGTCACTTCGCTCAGCGGGAACCTTCCGAAGAAAAACTGACTGCAGCCCTGAATACTGAATCCTGAGGTGACCATGAATGTTTGTTTTTTTTTCTGTTTAGAAAAGCAGAAGCAGTCCCAAAAACACAACACATTCTCAAATTCAGCTGTTGCAGTGAGAAAAGATATTTTGCATTTTATTTACTATTTAAAAAAGTTCCTCTTGCCAAATTTCCCGGGTATCTTACATGTCTTTGTAACTACAGATCAGTTTCACACACTCTGCCCAATAATAAACTGGAAACATGCTTTAATAACTATGCCCCACACATGCTGAACAATCAGTAGAAGATTTTTAAATGAAACAAATATTTTTTTAATCACTTTAAATCCAGTGCTGCTAATCAAATGATTAACTAATCATCAAGTATGAGCACCTCTATAAAAGCAGACATTTTGGCAGTTTGCTGGTCTGGAGCATTCAGGTGTGTGTTAACACAATCCCACAGTCTTCCCAGGAGTGGATATCTCAGCAAATTCACCCCAAGGTCAGACCATGCAATGCTCAGAGAAACTGCAAAAAACACAAGCGCTACAAAGAACATGGCAGCACAGCCTAGGTTTGCAAAGCTGGATCTGAACAAACCACAAGACTTCTGGAACGATGTCCTTTGGACAGACAAGACCAAAGTGGAGATGTTTGTCCATAATGCACAGTGCTATGTTTGGAGAAAACCAAACACAGCATATCAGCAAAAACACCTCATACCAACTGTCAGCACGGTAGTGGAGGGCTGATGATTTGGGCTTGTTTTGTAGCCACAGGACCTGGGCACCTCGCAGTCATTGAGTCGACCATGAACTCCTCTGTATACCAAAGAATCCTAGAGTCAAATGTGAGGCCATTTGTCTGACAGCTAAAGCTTGGCTGTAATTGCTCAGGCAACAGGACAATGATCCCAAGCACAGCAGCAAATCTGCAACAGAATGGCTGAAAAAGAAAAGAATCAAGGTGTTGCAATGGTCCAGTCAAAGTCCAGACCTCAACCTGATTGAAATGCTGCTGTGAAACCTTAAGAGAGCTGTGCGTAAACAAATGCCTGCAAACCTCAATGAACTGAAACAACGCTGTAAAGAAGAGTGGGCCAAAATTCCTCCACAACAATGTGAGAGACTCAAAGTCATTGAGAAAACAATTACTTCAAGTTATTGCTGCTAATGGTGGTTCTACAAGCTACTTAATCATATGATATACTTACTTTATCACAGGACTGTACATTGAAGTAATTTAGTGTATTTTATCCAATTTATTTCTTTGTTGTATATATATTTTACTGTTCTGTGTGTAGATTATGTGTGCTTTTATTGTTTTATGGCTTTCCCTGTTTAAATAATAATAATAATAATGCTAACGCTGAGGCTTCTAACGGTAACTTCATGGTTGCTACATCATCTTTTATATACAGTCTATGGTTCTAACTTACTTGCTGGTTTGACCGCAGTGGAAAAGAAGTGCACTGTGTTTCCAGTACTACAAAGAGGTACCTGTTCCACTTCTGTCCTCCAAGTCTCACATCTTTTTACCTTATTTATTAAACCTTGCATCGGCACATCCTGTACTGGTAAACATACATTTGGATTAAATACACTTGCTGTAATCTAAAGCGTTGGAGCTTTTTTTTTTTCCCCTCCAAAGCTGAACCTGAGAACAATGTGAGGAAGAGTGGACTCTCAGGTCTCAGCACTTTCACTGGATGAGTCATTTCAGGAACAACAACAATAATAAGGAAGCTGCTGAGGCGGGTTAATCATGAACCAACGTGAGAGACAGAATGAGGAAGCAGGATTATTGACTAACTAACCTCCACTTCCACACAGGAACAAAAACCAACCTGCCAGCTCACCTTAAAACAAACAGCCAGTAAAAACCACAAGAAATGTGAACCGACCTGTGTGCATGACTGTCTTTATTAAAACAAGGGTGTATCATTTTCAGATTAAAAATGACCTCAGGTTTTTAGATGCTCTAACAGTTTGTAGAGCAGGAAATGAAAATCTTGAAACTGTTGGCTACTCAGAGAGGATTTAAAATGAGTCTGAGGCTGTGGTTTGTCAGTTGAAGAAGATTTGTTTTAAGAAGCAGCTTATTTTCAGTTTGATGCCGCAGTGTATGAAATGGTTTCTGTGATGGCCAAACTGAAACTCAGGACATTTCCTGCCTAGATTTTCTTTGTGCAGAGAAATCATGAAGATATTTTAGACCATAGCATTCAGTAGAGTCACCTTAAATTTTCTCATGCTCTGTAAATATCATCAAATGTTATCTTGGTCTCAAGGATGACCTGATTAGGATTTGGTTGTTAAAGATTAGAGGTCACTGTGACTTCACAAAACCCGGTTTCTGGCTTGAATTTACAAATTTATGGTAAATATGACAAAGTTTCACACAAATTTGTAAAGGGATTAAATGACAGATAACTTTTCTATTCACATAGACTCTGTATAAAAGATGGACACAGTCACCATCCCTCTGATTATCTTCGCTTTTTGAAACCAGACGTCATGAGTGCAAGGTGGATCTGGCTGTGAAGCCGAGGCATGCAGCACGCTCACTGGCTAACAGCTTGTCAGTCACAAGTCATTAGCCATGAGCTTCTTTCTGACATTAATGAGGACCATTAAATGAACATCATGTTTTATTCTACATGACCTGAAGCTAGTGATCGACCCCTTAAAGACATCAAGTGTTTACCGAGGTCACTTTTCAGACCTGGAGTCTACATCCATCTTTTATATACAGTCTACGACTCTGCAGAAACACTCATAGCCCTTCTTCAATGCCATATTTTCTGTACTGTATTGGTGACAAATGTTTTGTGTCCATCTATTAAATTCTTCCATACACACTTAAATGTTCAGGGTCACTTGGAAATGTCCGTGTTTTTTTTTTGTTGTTTTTTTTAAAGAACAGCATATTTGCTTTTATCTATTACAACCCATCAATCCATCCATCCATCTTTTACCGCTTGTCCGGGGGCAGCATGGGGGCAGCAGTCTAAGCAGAGATGCCCAGACCTCTCTCTCCCCAAACATCTACACCTACCACCTACTACTCGTCTTCTCGGGAGGGGACACCAAGGCATTTCCAAGCCAGCTGAGAGATCCAGTTTCTCCAGCGTGTCCCGAGTCTGCCCGGGGGGTCTCCTCCAAGTAGGACATGCCTGAAACACCCCACTGTTTAGGTGGCATCCTGATCAGATACCTGAACCACCTCAGCTGGCTCCTTTCAATTTGGAGGATTAGTAGCTCTACTCTGAGCTCCTCACCCTATCTCTAAGGCTGAGCCCAGACACCTTTCAGTTTAAGCTCATTCCAGCTGCTTGTATCTATGATCTCATTCTTGTGGTCACTACCCACAGCTAGCCAATACAACCTGTGGCTAAAACATTTTTTGAATTGTGCAACTTTTCCTGGGGGGATTTTCATTCCACTTTTTTAAATAAACAAACACATATGACAAACTCCCCAACATACAGAGCTAAGAGTAGAAAACACAGTCTGAAAACTGTTGTTCCGATTAAAGAAGAAACACATTCGGCTCAGTGATGCACCAGGACTTCCCACTTCTCTTTCTGTTCTGGTTAGAGACAGTTTCTGGTGTTCTGTGAAGGTAGCATTACACACTCTTCTATAAATTCTTCAGTTTTTTGGAAAAGCTTCACAAATAATCATCCTCCATTTCTTAGAATGAAAATAATCAGAAAATAGATTTTTGTTTTTGGACATCTTAAGACTGTAATTAGAGACAGAGGCTGATGCTTCTGACACTCAACCAACCAGTTTGCTGCTCTTTTATTCAGCCTTTCAGCTGTGCTCACATACTTGGAAAATGGTTTTGACTAATGTGATAACTGAAAGTGCCACTCAAACACAGGAGTCATGTTTGCTGGAAATAAGTAGATATTCAATTAAAAATCCAAAATGATTTTAATGCTTAAGTGTCATTTAAAACATTTTCACTCCATTCAATGTTATATTAGATAAAAATGACTGTGCTTTTCTTTACAAAGACTGAGCAGTATTAGTCTGGAGAGATGTGTGTAAACTGCAGCTTGACTGGTTGTCCTGTGTGTTTTCTGCTAACATGAATTAGCCTGTAAATAATGTGGGGATAAAAACAACTCTACACATGAAAATAGTATAAAAAAAGAAATCAAGTTCTAAACTAGCATGACTGAAGACAAAATAAGTAAGTCTGAACCATCTTTGGATTGGATTACTGATACTTAACTACCTATAATGAAGCTGCAGAAGCAGAAAAATTAGACTTTTCTTTCAGTTTAAAGGTTAGATTGTTAATAGGCATATCTGTTGTTTGAAAATAAATCCATGGTGTGGTGGATTTTTTGCAGTTTAAGGTTAAGTGTCCAGGAAGTGAATGTAGGTCAGTGTGATGCCCACTGAAGTGATGAAAACACAGCTGTGTGTGCATGCTGTGGTGAACGGTTTCAGCGCAATGTGACAGAAAAACATTCACATTAAACTGTGCTCTGAGTAACCCAGGTTATTTCTGTTTGTTTCTAACCCCACTTTGGCCACAAGTTTACATTCATTTACTCCTGTGAGATAAGTATGAACAGAGAGGGAGACACAGAGGCTAAACGGTCTCGGTTTCACGTGAATGCAAATACACGCGACCCCCAAAAAGCCTGCATGTACCGCCACCACACCATCATAATTCAGTCAGCCTCATTTAAAACTTCATTTAGTTACAGACTCTGCTTTTATTTCCCTTTTTAAAATAGTCTGAAAGCTTTAAGACATTAAAAAGGATATTTATATTGCTGTTTTCAGGAATGCATTTTTCTCATTTTCAGCTCCATACTTTTATTTCAGGCATCTACTAGAAAAGTTTGCATGCTTTAATGTAGAGAGTTGCTGCCTTTCGCTTGCATGTCTCCAACAACCAGTCAGCATCCAGTTTACATCAATGTCTGTCCAGACTTTGGAGGAATTTAATTCCTTTGAAAGCAAAAGAAAATCAATATAGAGCAGTACTTTTTAAAAGAAATTTTTCAGAACATTGTTATGTCTCAGTGAAGGTGACCTGGGACCTTTTGGAAGGCATCACTTCATCCTTTCATCCTACTAGACATTTGTGCGAAATTTAGTCACAATTAGCCTGAATTATTGATTTAGGCCCAAAGGAGTGAGCTCACGGTGACCTTTGACCACCAAAATGTAATTAGTTCATCCTTGTGTCCAGGCTGAAGGGTAAACTTGAAGAAATGACCTCAAACTGTTCAAAAGTTAAATTAATATTACTTTGATGTGTCCACAAACTGAAGTGATTTCCAGGTGGCCTTTATTAGGCTGTGGGACAGTGTGCCGAGTGAGCTTTAGTCTTTAAATGGCGACTTTAAAGTTTTAGAGATTTAATGTGCAGCGGTCATTTTAGAAATAAAACTGAGTGTTAAAATAAATGTATTAATTCAAGATAGTATATGTATCTTACCACTTTGTGCACTTGTGATGATCATGGATTCACACAATTTTCTGCAGTGCTGCTCTCATCTTATTTGCTGTTATATTTGTTATAATTTTCAGAGGTCCCTGTCAGCAGTTCCTCTGATGAGATCTCTGATTGGAGCAGGTGGTGCTCAACTGATCCATTTTATGAAGAAGAAGAATGAAACGCGCCCTTTGTGACAGTACACAGATCCTGAAGCCTGAGTTAACAGAGAAAGTTGATAACCATAATGCTGTTCATTGTACCATGATGTAAAGAGAGCCGGGAAAAAAAAAGAAAAAAAGAAAAAACAACAGGTGGGTGACTACTCGATCAACCTAACACCAAAAAAAAAAAAAAAAAAATAAAAAAAAAAAAAAAAAAAAAAAAAAAAAAAATAAAAATTTAAAAAATTAAAAAATAAAAAA
>VUQI01027196.1:5146-48628 GCA_015106735.1 Paratilapia polleni
TGGTACAGACCGAGCTTTTAAGCATAGTCCACAAATTTTCAATAGGGTTGAGGTCGGGCTTTGGGAAGGTGATTCCAGAAGCTTAATGTCCTGCTTTATCCATTCCAAAACCAGTTTTGATGTGTTGTTGTCCTGTTGGAACACCCAGTTGTGTCCAAGTTTCAACCCTCTATCTGTTGGTTTGCAGTGAAGTGAAAGAATTTGGAGGTAGTCCTCCTTCTTCATTATTCCATCCACTTTGTGCAATGTGCCAGTATCACTGCCAGCAAAACAGCCCCAGGGCACCACTGTGCTTGACAGTTGGTAGAGTGTCCTTAGGTGTGAAAACCTCACCTTTACTCCTCCAAACATACCTCATATCATTGTGGCCAACTAGCTCAATCTTTGTCTCGTCTGACTATAAAACCTTTCTCCAGAAGGCATTTGGCTTGTCCATGTGAGCAGCTGCAAATTTCAGTCGAGCTTGAAAGTGTCGATTTTGGAGCAGGGGCTTCTTCTTGGTCAGCATCCTCTCAGTCTATGGTGATGTAAAACTCCCTTCCGGTTCATGGAAGTTGAATTTGTTTAGAAATGACTCCAAGAGACCTTCCCAACTTGTTTAAATCTACAGTTCTCCTGCTTAGATCTTCATGGAATTTCTTGGATTTTCCCATTGCTCTGAGTATTGGTCAATGCATACGTACTGTCAAACAAATCCTTTTATGCTGGCAAAGAGAAACTACCAGTTTTAGTCAATCATGATCACTAATGAGAAGCTAATAGGCCTTTGCTTTGTCAAGTTAAAAGACATTGTAGAACCTCCAGCACTACTTATTAAAAGATTTAAGTGAGTGTATGTATATTTTTGACCCTGTGTATATACTTCTGACCCTGTGTGGATTAGAGAAAATCCAAAATAAATTCAAAATTATTGTTTTTTAAAGATGTAGCTGTGCTATCATTCCACCCTGGAAAAAGAAAAGTTCAAAGAAATTATTAAAAGCCCCAAATTCCCATGACATTCAATCCTATGATGAGTGTAGGTAAACTTTTGACCACAACTATAAGTAAATTAAACTAAAGGCAAAAAGCCATTTTAAATCTCTTGCAAGGATTTTTATACTACCAGACACTAGAAATTAACTACATCACACTTTAAAATGACAGTGGGGTCCAAGTCATTTTGCCTGACTGTAGGAGCTCTATTCTTGCTACACATGCTGATACATCATTGAAGAAGTGCTGATACAGGAACTTTAATTGGTAGGTAATTAACTATATCAAAAGTTGAAAAACTCTGACAACTCAATTTCCATGCTACTGGAGACCACTGCAGTGGGTGTTAATGAACCAGTGTACAATAATTAACTCCTGTATGTTGTATCTATATTATGACCACTGCCTTAATGTATCTTTCATGATTACCTCTGGATCAGCTGCTTAACTGGTAAATAACTAATCATTACTTCCTTATGTTCAGATTAGATTTTTTTCTCTCTTTCAAGTGTTGGTATAGCAGGGTATATCAATATTTCTTCATCACACCTTGTCATTGCTTACTGGTTTTACTTCCCCTTAAGTAGCTAGTCAACCATACTTGTTCACTGTTAACTTGTATTTAGTGTGAAATGCTATCAACTAATTCCCTCGCTACTAAAAATTCCACAGTCAACTGTTAGTGGTATTATAACAGAGTGGAAGCGATTGGGAATGACAGCAACTCAGCCACGAAGTGGTAGGCCACGTAAAATCACAGAGCGGGGTCAGCGGATGCTGGGGTGCATAGTACTCAGAGGTCACCAACTTTCTGCAGAGTCAATAGCGACAGACCTCCAACCTTCATGTGGCCTTCAGATTAGTTCAAGAACAGTGTGTAGAGAGCTTCATGGAATGGGTTTCCATGGCCAAGCAGCTGCATCCAAGCCTTACATCACCAAGCACAATGCAAAGCGCCGGATGCAGTGGTGTAAAGCACACCACCACTGGATTCTAGAGCAGTGGGGACGTGTTCTCTGGAGTGACGAATCACACTTCTCTGTCTGGTAATCCAATGGACGAGTCTGGGTTTGGTGGTTGCAAAGTGAACGGTACTTGTCTGTCTTCAAGTGAAGTATATATTTCACTTGATACATATTCAAAGACACTGAAATAGGAAAATATATGTCATGTAAGTTTTGTATGAATTCCACTTTGGTAAATTGTCTTTTTAATATAAAGCATATAAAACATTTCAAGCATCATAGTTTGTTCCCCATTCTGTATACAATTCTTTTAGGGAAATAGTAAAAACAAAACTGTCACATTCAAACTCTGACCCTCACTGTAGTAACAGAAAAGATTTTTTTAGACACTCAAAGCTAGGTCTCACATCTCATGTGCACTTTTTTTGAACATCTTGTGATATTATTGAGGTCTCTACACTTCCACAGACGTGAGCACACAAACACACACACACACACACATATATATGTGTGTGTGTGTGTATTTAATGTAGCTGGTTTATTGATTTATGTATACAGTAACAGATCATACATTTGCCTATTTCTATAGTTTTGTCTGCTTATAAGCATGATTTAATATTTATTGAAAAGAAAATTTGTAAAGGGAGACATCAATGTTAAGATGTAAACAGCTTTAATAACTTCCAATAGAGTGGTGTCAAACCATGATAATACTAATGCAGCCCTATGCATTTCTCATGAAACTTGCTCTGTACTCCAGCAGTACCAAGTTTCTTTCATCCCATGAGTAGCTGTGAGGGGACCGATCTACTCAGGAACCAATCTGGGTTCCAGCAGGTTTTTGGCTGAAATCGAGAAAGCAGCGCACAGCAGAAATGGCAGGACAGTTATGGTGCATTTCTGCTGGCTGTGCTATCCACCAACAGAGGTGCTAATTAATGCTAATTGCAAGAGGGGGTCAATTATACACTCCACGGTGCATGATTAGGACCACCGTGTTAGCGACCAATGAATCAAAACAACAGCTATCCTCTCCGCTGCTAAAACTGGAACACAAAAAACATTGGTGGTGAATTAAAGAGGGACTTTCTGTTTCTCTCTCCAAAAAACTGACCAGAATATTCCTCTCTGGGAAGCACGGGTAATTTAACAGGTACTTGGATTTGTGCACATATTTCTGACTTTCAAAATTTACCTTGCAGCTTGTACTCTTGCAGTTTGTAACAATAAATGTACACACAATTAGTTTCTACTGGCCCCCACCCATCTGCATTTTTACCTGCTCTGCAGCTGAGGATATTACCAGAAAAAAAAGATTCAGCAGACACATACATTATCTGTTTTTGGTAAGTGGATTTCGAGTGCTGTTTTTTTGTTTTGTTTTGTTTTGTTTTCTCTATAGAATAAAAACTTTAAAGTTGTTTTAATTACCAGCTGCCACAGGTCAATGAACCAGAGGGAATGGACGTTCTAACCTTAGTTTAACTGAATGTCAAAGTTTGCTGAAATTTGGCCACACAGTCCTGTATGTCAACAAAAGTTTGAAAACTGCTAGGAGAATGAATTAGACCAGCAGCTGGGACCATATGGTGTTTGTGTGGTTTGGCGGTTCAGTGACCAATGGTGAAAAAACAAGATTGGTTAGACCATTAATGTGATTATTTTTCTGTTCAGAACATTTATTTCACCCCCCACCACTGTCCACTATGGAAACAAAGTTTAAGACAGCTGGCTTGTAATTTAGGATTTTTTTCCTTTTTGTTGTTATCATTTGAAGACACGTCCATTTATTCTACTATAGCTGTACCTGAACACAGTGTTTACTTTGATTTTTTTTTTCTTTTTTGTAGTAATGTTGTGGAACATTTTTTCACAGCAACCTCAGAAGATCAAAGTGGACTAAATTAGATATGTAAATACTGTTTGATGGAACATAATTAAAAAGCTACAGTTAAGGTTATCCTGCCTGAATAAGTTCAATCATAATGAGGGAATAAATTCATACAATAAAGAAATGGGTTTGTTTGTGAATTCTGTTGGGATTTTATTGAGAGGAAAGGTAAGAAAACTATTTGTTTAAGAGAAATTGCACAGGGCTTATTTTTTCATACAGTAATATGTACTGTATGTGTTTGGAGGGCTAATGAAAAATTTTCAACAATGTCTTTATGAACAGTGCAGTGTTATATTACCGGTATTTAATTACTGCAGTTATTTCTCAATCCTAAAACAGGAGAGCATAGTATGCAATAATTTCTTATAGGCAAAGGAAAGTCCCCCAAAAGCTGCATAATCATTGTGTTTCAGGTGGTCATTCTTAATTTAATTGGTATATATTTATTTGGGAATGTGCATCTAGTAATCACAATTGCAACTAAAATGATAAGTCCTAAAGAGACCATTAACACTAATCACACAAATGTATATTACTGATATTCAGTCAGAGATGTGTTAAATTTACTTTGCTGAGGCTTTAATTTGTCATCACTGAAATACTGAAACATGACAGTATTTAAAGTACTTGTATTTTATCTAGGTTGAATAGTGTTCTGCAGCAACATAACATGTTTCAATCAAGCTTTGTGCTGTTCAAGCTCATCAGCTCTTTGCTTAGTTTCTTCATCACAAAGCTTAGTGTAATATGTGGTCTTGAATTAGGAATGCCACTCCTAACTCAAGACCTCAGCTGACTGAAGGCACTCCTCCCGATCAGGTTGCAGCCAATCATTCTGCTGCTGTACTGCTCCTTTCTCTGCTACTGTCATTTTAATGTCAGATCAGTGCAACCCTTCTCTACACTATTCAGCTCCAGTTTTCCTCAGGTCCCCAGGTCCTCATCATTGGTCCCCACCCATTCCGATCCCCCCACCCGTTTTGAATTTTAATAAAGCCAAGGTAAATATGAAAAAAAAAAACCAAACAAACAAAAAAAACACCCCCCAAAAAACAAATGTGATATTCGTAGCTCAAAGCCAGAATAGAAAGCAGCTTTCTTAATTTGTATGCACCAAAGTTTGTTTATAATTGAGGGCATCTCTGCCAGGCAACAGTAATTACAGTTTCTACACCACACGAGTTGGAGCCACAGGGCTGCCATATAAAATCTGGCACATATCAGTGGGGAACAACCAGCGCAAAGTTGTCACCCGAGGGACACTTCCATTACGTGACAAAAGGGAAAAGGTAATTTGATTTACTCTTTAGTTAGGCAACTTCTGTCAAACCTGCAGCCATACACAGCAGTCGGGGAGCATGAAGATTGACTACAAATGAGTTTGCTGACCTGCCGGGGTCGCACATTCCGAAAAACAATTTGTGCTATCATTTAGCTGAAGATATCAGTTGCTAAAATGTGTTCCATGGCTGATTTTGACTAATGGATCAGGTGCATAAAGATAACAGCCTTCGGGTTTAACATCATATCCAAACCCAGAGGGCAAAGGCATCTGAATAACCAACACCATTTTGTAAGTTTGGAAAAGGAAATGGTGGATGCTAGAGTGTAGAATCAGATATTTATTTTTTTATTTGTAATATGGAATGGAACTAATCACTGTGTCTAGTATTCGTATTGTTTTCATTACAGCAGCATTAGCCCTGTCTACTGTGCATGTGCTCTATATATATGTACTGTAGGCATATGTGCAAGTGGATTAGTGTGATTTTGTTCCTTTCAGTTCAGTGAGGCACAGTCTGTAATTGATATGATCAAAGCTTTTGTTATTTATGAGAAACCTTAATATCAGATAAACCCATACAAAAGTCTAATCTTTCAACAAGATTAACAAAAAGAAGACACTTTTCAAAAAATAAATAAAATAGAGGAATAAAAATAAAAAAGCAAGAAATCAGGAGATTGCATTATAACTATAATCTTCTTTCTTCATAAAAAATAAATAGCAGGGTCAGATGAGTATTACTGTAACACAAAACCAGAATTTACATCCAGATTAATTAATA
Source organism: Paratilapia polleni (assembly GCA_015106735.1). NCBI lineage: Eukaryota > Metazoa > Chordata > Actinopteri > Cichliformes > Cichlidae > Paratilapia > Paratilapia polleni. Next base: position 11,047 of record VUQI01027196.1, read on the forward strand.
TAACAAAGGGCTATAAAACTTTTATCTCCCTGGTATATATCTGAATAATAAATCAGGATTAATAAACAATGGTATTTTGATAAGACAGAGTTAATAAGAGCTAGCAAATCAAGTTGCATTAAGGTTGTAGTGCAATAAGAAAATGTTTAGAATGACATAATGTTTTAGATAGTGACAAACAGTGACAAAAATACACAGCATGTGCAATGCTTCTTGATTGTATTCTTCATTCCCTCTGACTCACTGCAACCATAAATGAATGCTCTATTCCAATCCATATGACAAAGCAGTACAAGGTTCAGTCCTGCTGCATTGCTGGCTACATTCTTCCAAAAGTAGGATTGTTCCATCTTCATAATGTCAAAATGATAAAGCACGTCCTTAAGACAGCACAATTTCTTCAAGCATGTGGCAACTTTTAGGGATGAAAGGTTACCTTCAACATGACAGCTGTTTTCAAGCCAAGTAAAGTGGCTGAAAGGGGAAAACGATAAGCATTGACATTCTTTTTCTCTATTGATGTGTTTCCCTATCTTGTTGCTGCTTTTGGGATGCAGGTTTAGTCTAAAGCTGTAATAATAGAATGGTAAGTCAAGTGGGTTAGAAGTCCATTTTTGCTTTCCAAAGCACACACTGACAACACACTGCTTGAATGCTATAAACTGACTTTTATGCCATTCAAGCAGTGCAGGGCCAGAGTATGCTAGGTGACTAAGTGAAGAACAGTGTGGGAAATATAACGCTACAGGGTGGCTTCTGTCTTTATCACGCTGTGATGCATAAGCTGCCTGGAAGCATTTTTAGAGAACCAACACAGCCATCCTGTTGTTTTGAGGATGGGTCCACTTGTGTTTTCTGCTCTTAGATTCTGTTGTTGGCTATTTCTCTGTTATGTTCAAGATATTGCAGGAGCTATTTTGTGATGACATGTTGCAGTATCCCTTCTGGGTTATTCACTTTTAGTCTGCATTCACTTTTCTATGCAGATTGGAGTTATTTAGGGTGTATAGGTCTTCTTCAAGTAATTTATAGTTGAATTGTACTTCCATAAAGTTTAGGAACTTGCAAGCAAAAGATTTACAAATAGAATGGTCATAGCTCAAGCAGCAGAGGTATCCAAATGTTTTTAGTATTGGTCAAGTCAGCCTGTTTTCATTCCCAGGGTGTACTGATATTTTGTCAAAGCTGCTGGTATCTTACAGATAGGTCTCTCACTTCCAAGTTACCCTATATAGTATACTATTTGTAGTTTCCCAGCATGAATAACGCTGATTGACATGATATCATCAGGTTGATTTTCTCAGATATTTTCAAATCGTAACTCTGTGCTTCCTGTCACAAGTAAGCTGACCTGAAAATTATTCTCACAGCCCTTTAAAAGTACTCCCTTCAACGTTTTGTGGTGGTGACCTCTAACCTGCATAAGAAAAGCACACTCATTCAGCAATATTTATAAAAATATATTTCACAAAGTAGGAAACAATACAGGGTATCTTAGATTACAGTACAGGGAGTAAATAATTGAACATACACATTTATAAGCATTAAAGCACAGTAGAAAATATGATCTGCATGTAGGACTATCCCGTATATATTGTTTAGTCTACAGAGAACTGCCATAATACTGTATCAGTACAAACTGAGTATGCACGCAGCTGTAGTGCCATTGAAATTCTCATAATGTGCAAGAGCTAACGTGCAGAGACAAAACCTACCACCTCATTGAAAGCTAATGACGTTAGCAGTAACTCTATGTACAGTACAAGTCTTTTTTATTGATATCATACAGTGTAAGCACAATATGCACATGGTCTTGATTTGCAAATTCATTTTTCTTGGGCTAACACAATCTGTGTTTCCTAAATGAGATTTGACGTTTAGAAGGAGTCACATACTTCTCAATTTGACTATTGTGCTCAGACCATGGAATATATTATGAAATATATTTTACACAGAATTAGCATGTGTCAGAAAGGTCCCATCTCTGAAGTCCCAATTAATGAATTCATCTGTATTGCTACAGTAACTTAGAGCTCTTGTTTGCCTGCTTAAATCTAATCTACATCATCAACTGCAATAAATGTATGATATGGTTTGGCTGTTATGAAATAGTGTTCAAGTGGTTGGAAAAAACTGCTGAATGTGAAATAATCTAAACACACACACTTCAAATAGTCAGCACAGAAAAGAATGACTTAGGAACAGATATACAAAAACTCATAGAACAATAATGAAGAATCAACACATCTCTTGTCAAAAAACAGTAGATTACAATTGTATTTAATGTTGCTTCTGTAAAAAGAAGGCCTCAGAGTTTCTACATTTCTCTTTTTTTCTTCACTTCAGTCTTTTATAGGCTAGTAAGACTTGCGACCCACACCTGTAGCATGTAAATACAAAGAGTTGTATAAAGCAAGCCTTTCTGGGCTTTAGATAGTTTATAAATGTGGCCACCAGAGAACATATCAAATAATAACAAATTCACCTTAAAGCCAATACTGGTTTGTCTTTTTGCTTTTTTCAAATCATACATACATTCATCATTATAATGAAGACCATATATTGCTTTTTCATTGTCATTTTCCTTCCCATTACTGTCAGCTGAGTCACTTAGGGATACAGGAAACAAGAGTCCCTCTGCAGCTTCTGTAGTCCAGCATGTTGTCCATGGAGCATAGAGTATGGTGTCTGCTCAAGCTTCAGAGAACTCCAAAATATCCGTTCAATGGGCAACTACCAGCAATGCCAGTGTTTTTCCGCTACTGGTAGTCACAGCAAATGACTAACACCCAAAATACTGCTAGACACTCCACAACGGAATCTAAGTTACACTCCACAAGAATCATAGATCTCCTAATAAAGACATTGTTTGGCTGAACTATTACAATGCGCTTGACATAGTGGATGACAACTGCTATACCTCACTCTAAAAAGATTACAAAAAGGTGGCCTCCCTTGTTATTAACTTTTTTTTTTTTTTTTTAAACACCAGTTTCTAAAAGCCAGCAAACCCCCTAGCATTTAATACACAAGTATGTGGACAGAAAAAAAAAAAAAAAATCTCGAAAGTCTTTTTTTTTTTTTTTTCAAGAAATCAAAGGTCAGGTCTCACGGTCACTCTCGCCCACAGAGTAGAGCTCCCCAAGTCTCCTGAAGCGTGGACCCCACTCTCTGAGATAGTCATAGTTCTGGTCAGAGTCTGATGAAGCTGTCTCCAGTGAGCTGAGGGAGCCAGCAATGGATCCCCGGCCCTCGTATCCATAGATCTGGATGGAGTCGTAAGGTGGCGCTGTTGGATCATTGTCTGCCTCGTGGAGTCGTACATTGATGAATTCGTCTACATCCACACCATTTGGACCCGAGTGCTGGCCTGCCCGTGGCATAAACTGCAGGTCAGGCTTGATATCCTTGCGTGGCAGGTACCCATTGATGCCATCCGGGTTCTGCAGCGTGGCGATGTCAAATGCCTCTGTGTCTTCCTCGCCTCCTCCTTCATCATCGTAACGGATAATATTCTCCCTCACATCTTCATCATCCTTGATAATCAGAGGCTCATTCTTATGTCTCCTCAGGGTCACAAATAGTACTACTATTGCTGTCAGAAAGAAAGATTGAAAGATAGGTAGAAAAATAGAAGGAAAACTAGGTCAGGATTGTTCAAGTGGATTTTATGTCAGTACAAGTAGATCATTTATTGAGGATAGATTATGCAAGCTTTTTGTTCTACATCTATTAAAACCACTTCACTGTAATGATGTCACGATAGAAAAAAAGAAATACCTCACCTAACAGTAGTATAATGCAGGCAAGGATGGCAATTAGAGCTCCCATACTAAGTCCAATAGGTAAGACGTAGGCCTCTACGTTGCAAGACTGGACAACGCCCTCCTTGCTGCACCCACAGACTCTGATCGTCAGGGTGTTGGTGCTGCTCATCGGTGGATTCCCATTGTCCGTCACAATGATTGGCAGGAAGTACATCTCCTGTTTCTGTCGTCTGAAGGTATCATGCTTGGCTAGAACACTGATTGAATTGTCTGTCAGAGAAAGGTAAAGCCAGAGATGAATTTTTGCAAGGGCGTAAGAAAAACCCATTATTATTCATGGTGGTGACAGACTGAAGTTCTGTTATTAAATTGTGTGAAGAACAGTGTAGCATGAGGGTAAACTAATTTCACATCAATCGTCATTAGGCTTTTTAGCATTCTCCCATTCCAATGCTGTAGATAGATTTCAGCCACCTTCCTTCATTTCTCTACAGCCCAATTTGAGAATTCTGAAGAAAGGTGAGTCTGAATTTGCTGCCCCTCTTTGAAAGTTGTGGAAATGAAGGGACCATGGCAGACGACACTGGCTAAGAAGATGGCACATGTCGACCCAGAAAGGTGCCAGCTGCTCTTTGATGACACTTCTGTGAAGCTGTCTGCTCATTAGCTGGCACTTCTTACCCTGCTCACATTATCAAACACTTGCAGTCCCATAAGAATCTACTCCTGCTGATCTTATGGAAAACATACAAGATTTCTGATGGTCTAACCTTTGCCTCACTGCTTGAGGGTATGCCGAAGAGAGAAGGAAAACAGATCTGGTGATATAGAGAGAAGGGCCAAGTTGAAACATTTGTGTTGACAGAGCAAACTTAATCAAAAGATGGAATGCTTCATGATGGAATTATTTGCTTTGCACAATCTGTAATTGATGTGAACATATGCTCAGATTTATTTTCTTTTGAGTGCTGCCACAAAGTGATACGCTTTGCTTTGTGAGCACCAACATGTCCCTTTTTATTTGGATCATTGAGCACTGCATGGCGAGAAGCATAAACTATAGTGAAATAAACTATTAGGACATATTCTCATATGCAGGTCATTTGCATTTTTCTGGTAACTATTGATGGTAAAAAAATAGAATTAAACATTTCCTGCCCATCCAGAGAAGGAGTCTGCTACTCAAAGAGAAAGACAGCTGTGCAGATAACCTTCAAGCAGACTGAACCCACTAGTTTTGCAAGAATGCTGTTGTTATTATCCTTTATATATTAGGCCACTTTAACAGTGTTTCATCTACTGACTATTAATGTTCTGGTGAACACTGTACATTTAAGTATTAATTGTCACCATGACTAAAGCAAAAGCTCATTTAAATTAAGATTTGCTATAAATAACTTAATATGTGGGAGGCTACAAATGACAGTAGTGACAGCAGAAGTGACACCAACAGTGTAAACACTTTCAAATTTCTGATGCTTCTGAAGTCTCTAAACCTACATAAATTAAACGTTTTATACCCTAACATAAAAGGATGTAAGAAATGAAAGAGGTCATGTTGGTAGGCCCAAATTTGTCTAGAAAGAAATGTTCATAATGGTTAAGGTGTCAGTTTCCATACATCTGAGTGTAAGGGCCAGAGTACATGTTTCACTGAAAACCTTTCATTGTCACACCGTTAACAAAATTAACTTGCAACAGGAAATGTTGTTTATAGGGCCAGGAACAGTTTCGTGTTAACTTGCAGCAAAGGTTCATTTAGCAGTGGTGATGAAGAATAGGGACTGCAACATTTTAATATCTATATTGACTGACACTTCCAGGTAAAGTTTTGAGCTGTTTGATGTACAGCTAATTAGCTAAATAGCCTGCAAAATTACATTAGCAAGCATTTTTCCCTAGTTAACCTTTGTCTTGTAGCTGGTTCAACAAGTCAGGGTGCAACACAGGACACAATTCCGTGCTTGTAGGAGGAAAAAGGGACACAACGTCAAAACTTCAGGTGATGGTTCATAGTCTATGGCTCTTATTTATGTTTATACTGACATACAACCAACAGCATTCTGAATAGTTTACACTATTAATTTTTACCCTTTGGGGTGAATCTCAGATTTATATCAGACATTATGTCTATACTGTACTATAACCGGTAATTACAATGTGCACTGCATAAATTGACTATTTTTTGTAGGTTTTTTGGGTTTTTTTGCACCTCAGAGTGTTGTACTTGTAAACAGTGGATGCACACCGTCTCTCAGTCAGCTAAACAGAAACCCTTTATATTTGTCCAGCTGGAGGAAAGAAATGGTTCTAGCTCCTTATCTACTTTAATATGATTGGAAATTTGTGTTTTGCAATGTTTTGCTTAGTTATTGAGTTAGTGAGGCTCAAATTTGTGATTTTTATTTTTTCCAACTTAACCAATGCCTGAAACTGATTGTCGTACTTATGGCATCTAACTGATCTGTCTGCCTTTGCAGGGAAACTAAATAAGGTCCTGGGTTGCCAGGCTGCAGTGACAGGTGGTTTAAATTTTTATATAATGCGTGGATTGCATGTGTAGATCGTGTTCACTGGACACTGGTAACCTGGTCCAAAAGACAAACGTGTAAATGAATGTATGTAATGCGTGCATGTATAACTTTTATTCATAATATAGTTTGATGCTCACACAAATTACAGCAAACAGGAGACCACCTAGAGATGAACGTAAAATACAGGAGACACCCAGGAAAAATGGGAGTGTTGGCAAGAATTTAATTTCATTTGGACTCTGTGTATCTTTTAATAAACAAGGATCCCTCTGGGTACTCACAAGTATACTGATAATGCTAAAATATGATATATGATTAGAATATGAATATAAAGAATATAAAGCAATACTTATCAAAGATTAATTGACATTAGCTAACAGTAGCTCTAGCTGCAAAACCCTTGAGAATATTGAATTTAGCAATGGTACATTTTATTCCTAATGTGTACATTATGTTTGTAAGAGGAACATTATGTTATTTCCTCAAACAAAAGTTAGTCACGGAGTCTGAAAATAATGCCTGTCAGCAGAATAACATTTTTGGCATTATGGTGAGTATGTTGTCTCAGCTACTGAGGATGGGACACCCTGCTCTGTTGCATCCCACCTACTGAATACTGATTTGTGAGGATGCTCAATATCTTGTATACAGCTGGTCAGAACCTTCACCATTTTCCCCATGGCGGGCAACCCCTAACCTCTTCACTGTGCATTCCCTACAATTAGACTCATCATCACAAACAAAAGCAGCACACAGAGGCTCACAGGAGCCCGACGCTCTTCACTGAAGTGTCTCCCACAGCTGCCGACTCAGATAGAAATAGTCACTGAAGTGCAGATGAATATGGTGCGATGGGCTTTTTTCTGTTCAGATTTAACATTACCATAGACAAGTGGCTGCTGTGGTGTGGTATGTAATATATGGAGCTGAACCACAACACATATTTACTTTGGTTTTAAGCATTTGAGGAAAGAAGACGGCTTTTTGTTGATTGGTCAAACACAGAGCTGTGCTTTTAGAGGTGAATCATTTCTAGTGGAGGTTTTATCTGTTACATCATCTTAAGAAACCATTAAATCTCCTCTTCACAAAGGGCAGGGTTCAGGGACCTGCATATTTTCTAAACTTTATATATTAAAACAAACAAATAAATAAATGATATATATATATATATGGGCATCTCATGTCCCTGTCTGCTAATATATCTGCTAATGTATATTCAAAAGTACAAAGTTTGGTCGTCCACTTCACGACCTGATTTATACAAACTCATCCTCCTGCATCAAAGAAAGGTAGCAATAACTTAGCCTGCAGTCTCCATGTCGAAACAGAAGGCTAGTACCATATGAAGATCTTCCTGCCCCAAGCTGAAGCTATCATGCAACACAGCCAGTTCAGAGCCAGGAATGAAGGAGAGGCAAGAGAAGAGGAATGGAATAAAAACAAGAGAAAATGGCAAATAAACCAATCAGAGTATTTAGCAAATAAATTTAGTACCATCTGCCACACTGCAACAGCTCCTAGGAAGTCACCCTACATTGAGCTCAAAGAATACCAGGAAAAGCCATTTGGATCCCATTCATTTAGTTTCCCTCAAAACGCGCTGGGGAGTAAAAAGAAGCTGTTGTCCAGACAATTTCACATCTGCTAATTGTGAGCTACACTGATCCACCAGATTTCATCTCCAGTATGGCTAACATGCCGCGGGTTAGAGATTAGACTGGAAAGCCATGGAAAAAATTTAGAGAAACTTCAATCATTCTGCCACAAAAGAGTTATTTTTTTTACTGATGTCATTTGTTTCTCACCTTGGTTGTTTTTGATGGTAAAGTTGGGGTTGTTTAGCATCTCTGGGACTAGACGATAGTCGAAGTAGTGGCCCTGGATTGGGTCATCTTTGTCCGTTGCGCGGACATTCTGGATCTCCTATGTTGAAAACAGATAGAAAGCAGATTTACAGAGGAGGGCTCAAAGCCATTAGAGGAGGCAGCCTATTCATTACTCTGTTTTTGCCATCGCAGATTGCCTCAGTGTAATAGTGGCTGGATCACACCTGATGAAATATATGCCCTATTCATTCCTGGAGTTTGAGATTATTATCAATGAGGTCCTGTCTAGTCTGGCACACTTTCAGGCTCCTGGCTCTATCTGTTAATCTGTCATCATAGGTCTTATCACACTGTATGTCTTTATGATTTATTGGAAATTAGAATTCAGGCCCGGCAGGACAGTTTCATCTTTTTATTTCAGTTTATTTTTTTTTTCTCTCCTCCTTTCAATAAAGGTCCCTATTGTACATACACAGGTCCCCTGAATGAGGTCGATTGATGAGAAGGAGAATGCTAAGTACTTGTCCAACATTTTTGGCAGGGGGAAGCATTGTGCCATCTGGAGGAGGACATGAAAGACAGTCTTGAATTATGATCCACTCTGATCCATCCTGACTGCTCTCATTTCCCCTTTGCTCTGCACACACTGTGTGGAGGGAGGATTGTTGCAGAGAAAAAGGACCGTACTCCCACCTCTGTAGTTTCCCAGTGAAATAAATAACCTATAATTCACAGTGGCCAATCATTACAAAGGAGGAGAAAGAGAAAGAAAAGGACAGAGAGTAAGAAATTGATAGATCATCACTTTGATGAATGAGTCACTTCTTTCCTTACCTGTCCAGGCTTTCCATTCTCACATAGAAAGGCCTCATGGTTGGTGACTAATTCAGGGGCATTGTCGTTAATGTCCATTACTCTGATGGCCACAACCGCCCTTGATATCTGACTGTGATTTCCTAATTAGATAGATAAATAGATAGATAGAATCAAAAGATGGAGAGGAAAAGTAGAGATGAATAAATAAGAAGAGACAGTGACTAAAAAAAGGCAAGGTTATACTTGAAATCCCAGGTAAATTCTGTGACCTAGTTTTAATTTCCTTTATTTTCCATCTTTATTTCTCCCTTCATTTCCTGGGCTGATGGGAGGACAGATGATAAGCCACATCAATCTAAATTTCAGCCAGTATCAACGATGCAAAATAGGGTTCTAGGCAACAGAAATGGAAAAAAAAAAATCCCATTCAAAGTGCTTTTGAAAATCCCCTGTACACTGTAATGTTTAAAACATGAGGGTTAAAACATGCATATTAATGAGTCATTGGTAACTGAAGTCTAAAAAGACAATAAAAGGCAGTTTAATTAGATTAGATTTTGATTGGAATTATTCATCACTGATAATTGACAGTCCCTTTCGAGAGTCCCTGTGAATGGGTGTATTTATTAATCAGTGGTGCAAATGCCAACTTTAAAAGCAATTATCTATTAATGTGGCCCTGAGAGGGCCGTGTCACTGTGGCCAGTGACAATAGTGATTTTTGATTTATTGATTTGTATATTTAATAATAATGCTTAGTAATGGTATTTAGATGTACACCAAAGATTTCTTGAACAGTGATTGTGGTTGCCTAATTTGCATTAATCTTCCAAGATTCTCGTGAGTCAGCTACTTTGAGGGCATATTTATCTATAACATACTTACTGTTGTGTAAGAGGTAACAAGTACAGTCAAAAAGTCAGCAGATGTGATCATAACTTCCCAAAGTTCTCTGATTTTATCTGCCATAAACAACTGACCATGAGGCTTCAGCAGAAATCCTGAGTGCAATGAAAAGAGTTAGACTTATGTTACTGCTTATGTACTAAGATAACTCCAGCTACTCCACCTACGGCTGCTGTTGCTGTCTTTAAAAAGTCACATAGTCACACTTTGATTAGTATAATGAAATTAAACCATTGCCACAGAGGACTATGTTAATATACAATTATGAACATGAAATATAGGATTATTTATACATATATACATTTGTGTTTTTTTCTCTTTCATTTAATCTATTTTCAGTAAAACCTAAAAAGGAAGCAGTGGATGCCCCAGAACTCCAAGACCTTCAGCCTTTCCAGGAGATGAATTGAAAAAGAGGTAAGCAGTGAGGTGAGTGGAAATTGACAGTCTGATAGACAGTGATAGATGGATTAGAGCAGAGGGAGGGGAGACAGTGTGCCCTCCCCTCGCAAGTGATTTTCCCCTAGTAGCAGACAGGGAATAGAATCTGATTAGTCAGATGTCAACTGGTGCAAGGCAGCAGAACGCTCCTCGGTTTGGGTGGCAAATGGCATCGGGATAGAACTGGGAACACATCTATTCCTTTTCACGCCAGAGAAGACACCGGCTTCCCCTCCCCATCCGTGAAGAATAGCAAAACTGCTGTATTTATTTTGGCAAATTCCTATTAGGTGTTCTCAGAGATGCCACTATCTCAAGCCACAGTTACTTTGCCAAGAGGCATGAAAATGTGCTTTCAATGTAAGGGTGCACGACATGACAAGGGAACCAGCTTATCAAATGAGACACATTCAGTTTCTCCGACAGGCTGCTACGATGGTGGGATTTGTCTTCACTGCATGGCCAAAACATTATGACAGTGTACGGGCTTTCATTTTTTCTGACAATTAATATGTGTTTCCTTTGATTAAAGAAAGAAAGGGACAGATAGGCGATGAGAAAGAGAGAGAAGGAGGGAGAGATAGAGCAGAATCAGACAGAAAAAGTTACAAGCTGTGTAAATTTCTATTCCAATAGCTTAAAGGGGTACATTAAGCTTTATCACAACATACAGCCCCCCTGAAACAATCTGTATGCAAATAAAGCCTTACATATGTTTGGAGCTGTTTGTAGCTCTGCCGGCAAGATTTTCTACATAGTCAGTGAGTTTTGCGGTTCGCAGATGTTCTCTAATCTGTAATGGATGCTGGCGTTGGAGCAATCCACTCTGGAGCATGTCTTTAAAACTGTTTATTTGATACGTCTTAATGTTCTTGCACTTTCACAAATTGACTACTGAGCTGTTTAATTCAATCAAAACTCAGCAAATTAACGTATTTAATGCCTCTGTGGATTCAAATGCTAATTGTTTGTGCCATACTCTTGGAGCGATTAAAAGTGCTGGTTTACAAAACAGTATACTGTTGAACAGAGGACTTTGTGTAGCAGGTCAGTGATTCCTTTGACTGAGAACACCCATGAAGTTGTTCGAAGGAAGAAGATAGCGTATGTGTGTTCCTGCTGTTACCCATTTTTTAAAAAACTTTATTGCCTATGAATGTCTGATTGTATGTTGAGGACACTGAGGACATTACAAATAATAAGGGACAGTGCACACAGCAATCGAGAATAGAGTTAGGAAATATTACTTACTGACTTCTGTGGCCGTTACTGTAATGTTGTGCCACATGTCTGTCTCTCTGTCCAGTGGTTTGGCCAGCGTGATCCTCCCACTATCCACATTGATGTTGAACTGTCTCTCCAGATCTGTGTGCCGATCAATGAAGTACCTACCAAGATAAACAAACACCAGAAATTTGAGCCAAAACACTATTGCAGCAGCACCACTGAAGCATCTTTTGTAATCCTCTGGGTGTTGTGGCTAAGGGGGCCATATTCATCAGGAGAAACCTGTAGATCAATGTGCATTTAAAAAACAATAGGAAATCAATAATTATCATCTGAGGAATAATTATTGCCTGCACACGAGCAACAGGGGGCATAACTCTCGCCCCCAGTCAAGGCAGGGGATGCCTCCCTCCTGCAAAACAGACCATTAGTACATGTTATGTCAGGGTAAGAGATGTGGTGCTGTTAAACCTGTTTGGGGTCTGTCAGCACTCAGTGACTCCCAAAGGCTTTGCATTAATGAGTTAGGACAGCATTGTGTCACATACAACACTCTAACAACATTGGGGCATAGGGGGTGGGGGTGGGTAATTTATGTAATAGAAGTAAACCAGTGACCTGCCTAATAAGAATGCCCTTGTCTGATTTGGGCTTTTTTTTTCTTTTTAAAATACAAGACATTTTGGATGTATATAGATTAATAGAATGGCATGCCTCTTTTTTTAAATTTCACATTTGTCAAACTGCCCTTTCTTTCAGATTGAATTCATCTATGACCCTGCCTGTGACACAGTGATTTTTTTTGAGTCTTGTACCGTCTTAAAAAATACAGTGGCAACAGATAAAACTCCAGAAAAAAAACTGAAGCACTGGGTATGAAATTGGAATGCACATAAAAGAGAATTTTCTGATGCCACTTGAAGCTGTGAAATCGCTCTTTCATGTTGCAACGCACACAGCGCCAATTCTTGGGACAAGCCCACACAAAACTGACTAAAAAAGAATCTGTCATTATGGGTCATCTTTGGTTTCACATGTTTCATTTGCCATTATGTGTGACTGTCATAAACATCCTACTCACCCAAAACACAAGGCCGCAGTGATTCACGTGAGCTAATTACAACATGTACTGCACAAGTGTTTCCGTACCTCCAGGACACGCTGTCCCTGTTACTTTCTCTGTCTCACTCTCACATCTTTCCTCACAGTGTCCCCACCCCACCCACAATATTGCAAAACTTTTTTTTTTTTCTTTTCCATCCAGCTGGGTCACAAGCTCTTACTAATCCAATCCCCCTATCCAATTCTTAGCAAACCCCCTTCTCCACACAGACATCCCAGCCATCAGGCACCCTGCTCACCCTGTCTCCCTTCTTTCCTCACCCTGGGTCTCATTCTATCTCGCACTGGAACTGCTCATCCCTATCAGTGTAGACCTGTTGGCAGGAAATCTGCAGTATTTATATGAGAGAATGAAAGGAAAGTGAGATTGGGAAGGAATGCAGAGGAAAGGAAAGAGAAACAGAAAAAGAGCACCAGAAAATGCCAAAGACAAAGTCACAATAACTGTTTATATGAAGAAGGGTGCTGCTTATACAAGAATGGTAGGAAATGAAATAAATAAACCACTGGCCCAGATTCCAATTGTTGGGGAGATGTACCGAGCCGTGACATTTCCATTTTTGAGATGAAATGGTGTAAAATCCTCTAGACGCCGGGCTGGGAGAGGTCCATAAGGACCCCACCCCACCCCCCCACCACCAACACCCCACCGCTCCTTCTCTTTCTCTCTTGGCCTGCAGACGCAAAGCACTTTCAAGACAGGCAGACAGCAGCAACCCACCTGGGAGCAGCCTCTCTCCTGCAGACTGAGTGGATCCCAGTCAAACTCTGACAGCCTCACGTGGAAGCGAGGAGACAGACCCTGAAATGTTCTGCCACCTGTCACTCAAACTGACAATGTGATGTGAAAAGAATTAAAAGCAAATAAAAAATGATATCCAACGTTATACGTGCACAGTTTTCCTGAGTGTGATGTGAGAATGGGTGCAAATATGTTCATGTGTCTGTGTATTTCTATCAGATCATTTCAGCTTTGCTTTTCTTTCAGAGGTTTTTTTAACGGCACTGGATGGACCTAAGTTAAATAGTTAAACATCATCTACAGGCAGTTCGTAACAAATATTTTATAAGTGACACAGGCGACATCCAAATACATTCAGAATTAGTACATTTTTCACAGATCGCCTGTCTATCAAACATTATGGCCAGGATAGGACTTCTCTGTTTATGAGGGTGGCAGACTTTTGTTGTGGTAGCTTCGTGGCTATTATTGGTCATGCTTACTATCCAGAATTTTTCAGTTAATAACACAGACTAAGAAAGAAAACTTTATTACTTTGAAATTGCCTCTAATGTCAAAGTGAAGATGAAAAAAAATCTCAAATTAAATTTGCTTTTGACTGATACAATAACAACCATGCTCTTTGCAGCAATCCATTGAAATGTTTACTGTGGTCATGTTTCTGTGCTATGGGCCTGTGCTACAATGAGAAAGTGCAAAATGAATCATTATGATGGCACTAATAATTCTATTATATAATAAATAAGACATTAAGGTTCTTTTTTTTTTTTACTTTCCCGAAACAAGGCTCAGTAACTCAGTTTCTCTTTTACACAGTCTTAAGTTTATATGTGAGTGAAAAAAAATGTACACATTAAACAGAAGAATCTCATGAATTTAAAGTTCAAATTAAGTGATTTTACATATGTCTTATGTAGCTCTGGAGGGAGCTTTCTAAAGTCTGAGAAATTAACCCTGATGACATCATTAACATATTCAAATGCAATGAAAAACCAAGTGAAAATTTTATGATGATAATAAATGCTAAATATTGTGTAACAGTTTCATTAATACAAATGAGATAGTAAAGGTTCAAAAACCTACATACTTGTTATAACAGAATTGGTACCATCTTAGAAAGGCATTTTAAAGTGAAATAAATTCATTAATGTTTTATAGTGGCCAGACTATAGTATGGCTTGCATAGTGCCTGTACAAGTTAGAAGAATATAAGGTGAAAAGATCGAGAACATTATTTTTTGTCCTCAGAGAACAAAATGCCTCAGATACTCCTGCTTGTTATTAGGTCAGTTACTCCCCTGGGAGGATCACAGATGTAAAACTAATTTTGTTGTCCCCTAAATGCTGACCATTTGTATTTAAACACATATTATTTAGCTTCATTTCCAGGTCCTTTTAATGGGGAAGATGATTTGCTTGAGAGTCACAAATAATCTGTACTATAAATAACAAAACAATAAAAATACAGAAAAACATCCCTGTGAAATAGAAGGTCTTGGCCTAACTGACATTAAAACTTTTATTCATTTCAAAACCATCTCCTTTATTTGACTGCTTGTATTACCATATGTATTGTGTCAGCTGTCAGCTGTGCCATAACAACATAGCAAGCCTGCAGAAACAAGCAAGCTTTAGAATTCCATTATGTTCCTGTAATTCCCTTCAAAAGTAAGAAAACAAGAATGAAGAAAAAGATGGAAATCAAACTTGCTTAAAATATTTTGCCAGTGCCTGTCACTGTATCAATATTTTGATATAAAATACACTCACAGAAATCTAACAGTTTGTGTCAGACAACCTTAGTGACTGCCAGATGTCACATTGCTTTTTATTTGTGATCAGTCAGGTAGAAAACGACAGAGCACAGGCTCCAGAGAGAAGCTGTACTGAGGGAGTATTTCATGGAGTGCACCTGAAATGTTATTGGTTGGATGCATTAAGTACAGCTAAGGGGTTGTTTGTCTCCTGAGTGCAGAGGACATGGCAGCCCACCAGAGCACTCGCCCCGAGTGGTTTCGACTCAAACTGGTTTGGTCTGGTCTGGCAGGAGGGGGATTAAGACAGAGAGTGATTCTAATCAGAGGGGTCGACTCGAGAGCTCGTTCAGATGATGGCAGGAGAGAGTCCAACTAATGCTGCTATTACTGCTGCCACTCCACTGCTATAGATCCACCTTTACTAACAACAGCTTTCTTTTCGATTTTAGAAAAACTAAGAAATTAAGAGACTAAAAAGAGAAAAACAGAAAGAGAAAAGAGTGAAAGAAAATATTGCCTGATTTATGTATAATTGAAATGTGAAGACCAACATTCACTATTCAGAATAGTGAATTACATATTCACTGTCATTTTAACAAGAATGAATGGTTTTCACCTCATTTTAGTCTCATTACCAAATTTTGAAAATGTATATACAAAGGGCTCTAACTAAGAAAAAATTAAATTAAATTAAAAAATTAAAAAATAAAAAAACAAAGAAAATTTTAAAAAAGCAAGTGATGTATATTTAATCTATTTAATCAATGATCGGTGTTTTTATACTAAAATAACTTTTTCCACATATTTTGTCAATTTTTCTGCTACTTTGAAATAATCAGAACTCCTCATGAAAATGTCTTAAACTACTACTGCTTACTAGAATAATGTAACATTTATTGCGGTGACTTGTGAATTTACATTATTATGATTTTTATTTTTTTAATTTTCAAAAAAACTGTATTTAAATTTTAGCAAAATCCACCTTTTTATCAGTGTAACAGTGTGTTTGATGTTTGATTTTGTTCACTTGTCAATGGCACTGTAGCTGCATTGACCCCTGTAGTTGCTAAAACTTCCATGGAAACAGTTATTGTCACATAGTGTTACAACAATGTTCAACATGCTCATTAAGCTCATTTTTAGCTGTTTTTAGCTGTCCCACCTAACAACATAACATATGTATGTATGTGTGTTCGAGAGAGAGAGAGAGAGAGAGAGAGAGAGAGAGAGCAAACACAATGTGCATAAAACCAATATATCACCTTGTTCATGAACATGATTTCTGCCTCAGTCAGGTATGACAGATTTTAAATGGCAGTATTCTCACACTACTTGAAAACATCTGCAAACTATCTCTTTTGTCACTATTTTGATTGGGAGGCCCCTAGTAGCAGAAATTGCATACTGTGCATTTAATATTTATCAATCAATTCAATTTTCAAAACCTTGTTTCTCCAGTATGTAAATTTACTGCTTTTGCTCAGTTTTATATCACTGTGAATCACTGTGACTGTCTTTGGGTTTGGTTGAAGGAGAAAAAAAAAAAGAGAAATTCATTTGAGAAAGACATCTCTGACATTTTCTATTTTTCAAGATTTCTATGGTATTTTTGAGACCAAATGACTACTCAGTAGAACGTCTAAACATTTGACTTGCTGTATGATGACGTTTTGTCCAGATTTTTTGTAATATAGAAAATACTTGGGGATCTTATATGAGGCATTACTGAAGTTGTAGTCTTCTGTCAGCCATCATATTTACAAGGACTAAAAGCTCACCAACTGTAATGATTTTCTCAGTAAAATGCTCAGAGTAACATGCTAGCATCAAACTGGAAGTGAAATTCAGTGGTCTTTGGTAAGGGTGATGCAACATATAAAGCTCCCCATGACAATAAAAAAAAAAAAAACTTAATTTTTTTGGGATCAAGCAATTTGTTGTTGCAAAATGCAAACTGGCAAGTAATGTCTTCCCATTTCTTCTGCTTTCTCTTTGAGATTAAAATTGGAGTAAATTTAAAAATGAGTTTTTAAAAAAAAAAAAAATCTAAAAGCTCTTGATAACATTTTGAAAAGGCTCTTTTTGTTTCTTTGACTAGAGAGGGGTTTTTGGTTTTCACATAAAGCCCTTGAGCAACTATTCATTCTAAATGCAACAGTTTCTCTACAAAATTATTCAGCTAGTGATTAAAAGCTTAGACACTGTTTCCGTAATAAGTTCAAATAATAAAGAAAGAAAAAAGACAAATAAATAACAAAAAGGCAAATGACCTGGTGCTGTGATATAGCAGTCAATGACTCAGTTTGCACTGTCTCACGTTCAAAACATTTAACAAGTGCCAAGATAGGATGTTGATATCTGGACAGTTTCATTGCAGCAAATGGCCAAAGAGATCATGTCAGCAGGGTGCTGCCATCTGCAGCCACACTCATTTATTATTTCATCACTTTTTCTTTCAATAATGATCCATTGAAGAAAGCAAATAGCAAGAGTATGTGAACAGAATAAGCTATTAAAAAGTTGCACCCACTTCAGAATAAAATGCAATTATGAGATGATTGTATTTAATGATAAAGTGGAGTTTCACACACTTAGAATTTAAGAAAATAATCACTAATTTTGAAATAGACTACCTTGTCTCTCTCCCCCAACACAGACTTTCATCAACAAACATAAGAGCACCATGAGAAAAAATAAGAGTCGTGAGGAAAAAGGATGTCATTATATATGAAATATCCTTCTCTTTTTACCAGGGGAGGGATATGCAACCTAAGGGCTCAATTCCTCCTGGCAATCTCATCACTGAACATGAGGATGGCACCAGAAAAGGAAAAAGAAAAAGTAGAATAAACGGGCCCTGCTCTATAGCCTCAGCCAATCTATGAAACCCAGTCTGGTCTCTGCCATGCAATTACACACAACCTGTTGAGTGTTGTCCTGGGAATGCGGTCAGCAAGTCACCAGAGACTTAATGAAATGCCAAGATGGAGGGAGAAAAATTGCCTGTATAACCTATCCTCAAGGTGCCCTTCTGGTATTTTCAAGACTAAGTCACACCAGAAGAGAGTATAGCAAGTCTGGTCATACAATGAAAGATAAAGTTGTGCTGCCTTCAACTCATAATCTATTTTTTTCTGTACATCTGTGGAAATGAGAGCAATCATTGAGTCACTTCCTCACTGCCAAAGACACGACGACATTCTCCAAAGGTCAGAGGCATGAAGAGATTTAATTGCATGCCTCACTGTCAACCCTTTTATTAAAACAAGTCATTATAGCCTGAAAAGACTCATTTGTTAACCTATTCTCTCCATTGCTAGAAGTTAAAGTACTTTCTTGCCAATTTTGCTACCATCTTGCTATGGTCAGTCAATAGTGGAAGTTATGTCAGTGGCTTACTGTTAACTGCATCTTACCTGATATGGCTCCCAGCAGCGTCCGGGTCCCTGGCAGTGACTGTCCCTATGATCTTGTTGATGGGTGCATTCTCTTCCACTTCCAGTAAGTACATAGGTTTGGAGAAAACAGGAGGCTCATCTGAGTCTTCGACAACAATTTTCACTGTAGCTGTGTCCTTAAAGGGCTTATTGGTCTTGGCGTCTAAGCGGATGTTGGTAGCTTCAACTTTAAGTGTGTAGTTTTTCTTGCTCTCATAGTCTAAAGGCTGTAAATAAGCAGAAACAGAAGTCATGAAAAAATACCTCCTTGTCCAGCAAAATTGACTTTTATTTCTATTTAAATAACTATGCAACAAAATGTAATGTACAGTCCAGAAGTAAAAAGTATAGTATATTCACTCAGTTACTGTGCAGTTTTTAAGTACTGCATGTCCTTGCCATTGATGAAATTGAATGCTGATTGTCATCATTCAAATTAAAATTTAGCATACTCAACATATGATCGTGCTATAGTATTAAGGCAGATAGGAACGCTATATGTTCAGGTCACTGAATTATTATTCAGCTTGTGAAAACATTATAATGCAATTTGGCTCTGGAAGCATCCTGAAAATAATCCTGATCATGCACTGTGCTTACTTAACTTAAAGTTAGAATACCAGCTACACAAACAAGGTGTTTGAAAGGTATGGATGTTCGCTATGCAGGAAGGGTCCAATGAAAGACAACACTGAGTTTCATTATGGGAAACGTAAGAGCTAGTGTTTTTGGAGCTGGGGTTATTCTAGGGACTAAAAGTAGGGAACATTTTGATCGCTGAGCACCTCTTTAATCAACCATATATAATCCAATTAATGTTATCTCCAACTCAACCAGTTTCAAAAACAGAAGCTAAAAAGGTTTGAATGACAACTTTTTTTTTTGATAATTAGGTATATGTCCTTTAAATATTTTTCTTAACATTTCTGCTTGTATCTAAGTACTTAAGTACTTCTTGCACCAGCGATAAATTCAGGTTTCTCTTTAACATAATGAACCCCACTGATGTGATTCACATGGGCCTGCAACAAGATGCTACACTGAGATCAGCCACAATTCAAACTTAAAGTCTCAGTATGTAAAACATTAACATTATTAAGTGCCTCCCAGTGGTTGTATCCTAAAAGACACTAAGAGATGTCATATTACACACACTCTATTTTGAAGAGATGGAGATTGTGACTATGATAATGTCTAAGGTACTTGTATACTGCAGCAAGCAATTTTTTATTTGGCCAACATTTATTTCATCATCACATTACATCAATTAGTCAGTGTATCATTTTCAGAATTATATAACCTGAAAATATTTTTCGACCATTATCAACATAAAAGAACACAAATCTCCGTGCTAAAGCTTTCACAGTTAGAGTAGATTATTGGCACTTTCATACTGCTATCACAACCAGCTCACAAAAAGTAAATGAGACGGGTGTTTATTGAAGACTTATCAATGAAAGGTGTAATTTTACAAACAGAAATAAAAAGACTTTGTACAGGAACATCTCATTGTGTGGCTGCCATATCTGTTTAATCCTTTTTTTTCCCAATTGATGGCCCATCATTAATATTTCAAAGAAAGAGGATAGTAACAATTTTACTCTCTTGGCATCTCTGAGGACACCCCAGACTGTCACAATTTCATTCTGAATCACCTCTGGTCACTTTCATACTACTAGAATAATGGGATCAAGTCACTTCCACGCTCCATAACCAGGATTTATAGGGAAATCAAAACTGGGCCTTGCCGCTTGAGGGGACAAGAGCAGGCTTGGGGGAGAGAGAAGGACTTGGAGGAGAGAGATGAACAAAACGAGAAATGTATTCAGTTAGAGAAAGTAGGAGTGAGCAAGAGGAATTGTCCCTCAGGTCATAGAGGGCCAGTGCTGAGAGATCGGGGGCCAGAGTGGGCAGGTGGGTGGAGGGGTGTCTGGGGGTCCAGCTTTGAGACACCGGCAACAGCTGGGGGGACGCTGGAGGTGACCTGAGGCTCTGACTTCCACACTTCTACATTCCTGTCCTCTGGCCACTAGTAGAGCCCGAAGGCCCTGAAGCCTCTCCATGGTCAGAGTAGCTCTTTGGAACACACTCATTATTAACCTCCCCTTCTTCTTCTGCTCACCCTCCTCCTCAATTGACACCCACCCCCTTCCTCCATCCCTTCTTTTTCTCTCTC
Source organism: Paratilapia polleni (assembly GCA_015106735.1). Taxonomy (NCBI): domain Eukaryota; kingdom Metazoa; phylum Chordata; class Actinopteri; order Cichliformes; family Cichlidae; genus Paratilapia; species Paratilapia polleni. Next base: position 31,801 of record VUQI01027196.1, read on the forward strand.
TCTGATCCTGCCTTCTGTGCTGAGAAAGTACAGAGTGTAGTTGGACCTAGAGCCAATGGATTACACTTTAATTCAGAGGTAGTGGAGAGTAAGGGCTTGTATAATGTATGGTTGGACACTCAAAATGATTTTATGGAAATGGAGAGATGGGGAAAGGCCCAGGTTTTAATATGAATTATTTTTTGAATGTCATTTAATAATACAGATACTAGTTTAAATGGCTGGTGTTCAGCAGAGGTGAGACAAATTCTTATTGTTGTAAGTTCTGTTGTAAGTTCTGCAATTCATACATCTAAATATAATTTTAGGTGTTCCACTGGCTTACTGATATTGAATCAAAACTGGTCTGGGATACTGGAAATTGTCAATATTTCACACAAACAATGTAAGTCTAACTATGAACAACCACATCCACATTATTATAAAAAAAAAATAGTAGTTATTGCAGGCTTAAGCTTTTCTGGGTTACTTCTCAACTTGGTATAAGCATGGCAAATTTCTTTACATTAAATACTTTACTTCACTAAAATTGGCTCACATGGCTTTGCTTCCCCCTTATTAAAATATTTCAGTATAATTCCTACATGATATTATGTAGAAACAACTCATTACATTTGTTTTCAGTGTCCTAACGGAAAAGGGGTAGAGGGAGGCTTTGGAGGCATATTTAATTATACCAAATACACTTTAAGGAAAACATAGTTGTAAACAGCTTCTTTAATTACACTTGTTCAATTTTAATTTTATTATTTTTTTAATATAAATTGCAAAATCAAATAAAGCATCTATGCAATCTTCTATTTTAAAACTGTTTAATAGCCTAAGGATGAAATCAGAATACAAGTCATGTCATGACCAGTTCAGATTATTAATTCAATAAACGAACACAGTGCTTTGACTGAATAATCCAGGGAGAGCCACTTTGATTTTTATTAGTATGCATGGTTGTACTGTTATACAGCTAGTGTTGAGAGATTCATGAGTGCAAAATGAAAAGAGCAGAGCTACCAGACATTACGTAGCAAAGTTTGCATACTCAAGGTATATTCTCAAATGTTCCCACCAAACAACGTGCCTTAATTGAATAACTGTATATTTTTAAAACAGATAAAGGCATACGCAGCAAAAAAATAATCTTTTTTTTCTTCAGTGTAAACACCATCTTTGCTGTCTTGTCCCACCCAACAACCCCGCTGTGTCATTCTTCTGTCTCACTCAAGCGTTAGCATCAAATCAGTATGTACACACAGGCCATTTAGAGACTTCAAAGTTCAGCATTGGCTGCAGGGGTGAAAGCTCAGCATCCCACTAACATCCCTCGACAGGCCTGGGGGCTAGTAGATAAAAAGCTTAAAACTCAAACAGAAAAGAATCTCTTCCCTGGTTTGTGCCTCTTCAGCCTCAGATCAATATGATTTAACCTTGCCGCAAAGGATCTTTAATAATTTTAATTCTGCATTAGATGGGAGTTCATTGACTTGTTCACTTGTTGACAGAGACTGGCATGTTGGGGAAAGAGTTACATTGAATGTTTTATCCGTCACCCTGCTTGGTGGATAACACTGGTGAAGGTATACAACAACAGAGCAAAAGTATAACAACTGCTTCTGTTAATTCCTTTCAACTTGAGACACTATCAACAGGAAGGATGCATAACAGTAAATGTGCAAATGTCTTGCTTCTTTCCCAGCACATTATCATCTATCTTGCTTCAGTTATGTAGGCTGCCAACTCAGGGCCACAGAGAGAAAACTGAGTAGACATGGGAAGAGTGAGTGTCTCTGTGGGACATGGAAGTGGAGGTTGCCTAAAAGACTAACACATTTGACATTTGCTTTGTCAACAGTTAGAGATTTTATGACTTTGTGTCAAGTTTGTTCTGCAGCACTGATGTTTTCTTTAGTGGCAGTGAATAGTAGTCCCAGCAGATTGCCTTAGCTCTTATACATTCCACCCCCCACGCAGTTCATTGTTCACACTTTGACAAAGTCACACCACACGTCCTTGGGGTAATGTCATTTTACATCACAACACAATGGCATTGCAGATTCGAATGATGTATAGTTTTCAGCAGACATTGAACCAACCATGACTTAAGACTTAAAAACACCCTCCATCAATCATGTGTATGATTCAGTCTATGTAAATATCTTTTACCAAGCAGAGCTTCTGTGGACTTAGAATATAGAATACATACATATATAATAGATATATAAATAGTATGCACTTTTATCTTTGATATTATTGAAATCTCAGTTTGATTTTCTACAGATGTCCTTGAGATACAGGTGCTATTATGGTGTTATTAAAATGTATTGTAGTTTTCAAATGTAAATTTAAGATACTTCTGTGTTAGGCACAGTATGGGAGTGGGTGCTCTAAGTGTCTACAGGCAAGCAATGACATCCAGGATCAAACCTCTCAAGGTCTTAACCTGGAGAAAATATTCGTACTGCATACCTAGAAAGTTATCATAATGTATGTTACTGTGTGAGAATTGCTGAGATTCTTGGATACTGATTTTATCAGCAGCAAAGCGTGTGTCTTATGTGCTATGTTATCCTTAAAACACTGTAACACTGCCATTATGCACTGCTGTATTGCCTCAAGGTAAAAGGTTCATGTTTTGTGAGAGGAACATCACTCTCTGATTTTTCTCAATACCATACACCTGAGAATATCTTGATGAAAAAATTTTATGAGCATTGTCTTTTCTCTGAAATACTGCTACTGTACCTTTGAGCAAGGAGATTAACCAGCAACTGTTTCACTAAAGTTGCTTTGGGGCCAAACTTTAGCACTGCAGCTTTGTGTTCAGTCCATCTGCTCTTATTGGTGATGATGATGTGGGTGCCAACAAAACTGAATTTAAGCAAAGTATGAATGTGGGCAGAACAAATTTACAATATGTAACAGTTTACCTTGAGCTAAGAGAGTTACAGCTAAATTGACTGTAATGCCAAAATAAGAGTATCTTGTCAGCTCAGACCTCTGAGCTTGTCAACTCAGACCAAATAATGTCCATTCACACATAGTTTGTACTTTACTTCTGGCAAAAAAAATGTGTTAAAAGTTACATTTAAATGTATTGCTACTATTTGTTACTTTTCTTCTTTTGTAGATTTTTCTGAATAAAAGAAAAGTAGGTTTTTGAACTGTATTGAGCTACTCAGGGGCCGGTTTCAGTGTTTAATATTTAATGGTATACTGTTGAGTATGGCCTTCTCTAAAAGCATATAAAAAGTCACTAGAAGTACTACAGGAGAGGGAGAGCTATTCATCCTTATGTTGGCGGGACATAAAGACTTAAACATCAATTTTGTACTGTATTGGGATATGTGTATTGGCAGCAATGGAATTGGTATATTTGATGGTTAGTGAATTTATTATAGAAACATAAAAGAAAGAAAAAAAAAAGCAAATTAGCTCTTACTCTAAAAATTTCCAGGTCTTACTTTTTTCAGTTGTAGTATCCCTTCTTGTGTCGTTGTGTTTGTAATAATCTCAAACACGCCTTGGCTGTTTCCCTCAATGATGCTGTATGTCGACTTGGCATTTTCACCGATGTCTTTATCATCTGCGTTCACCTTGCCACCCTCTTTCCCTATTGGTAGGTCTTCAGGGATCACAAACTCATACAAATCTGAGGATGAACAGACAGAGCTTTTTGGTTTCTAGAAACCTTGATCAAATTAAACACAATTACTGAAGCATATTACAGTACTGCATCATCATTAGACATTACACAGTTAGAGGAATTAGCTTCCGAGGAGCCTGTTTGATGAAATTTACAAAATAACATTTATTTTTCCCAATTATGACCAATCAGAGAAATACTTATTTAGAGCAGCAGTAATTTGTTTTCCCTCTTTATTCAGTTTGGGATGGGTAAGGTTATGAAGTTACTTACTTTTAGAGAACTTGGGTCCATTGTCATTGATGTCTTTTAGTGTGATGCTGACAGTAGTAGTTCCAGACAAGCCACCCATGTGACCTCCCATGTCTTTAGCTTGAATGACCACTTGATAATCCTCTCTCATCTCACGATCCATCTCATGGAGAGCAATTTTTATGGTTGCTGGAGGTGGAAACAGTTCATAAGATATTAATGCAATTATAAACATGACTGATATACTCTGCACATCATTTTAATGATGCTCATGTGAGTATACACAAGCAAGCTCAAGAAAAAGGAAGCATAAAGTCACCTTCGTGCACACATTATTCCCCAGTTTATAACATGCATTATTTTAGACCATGACCTTACAAAACAAGAACTCCATACCAAGCAGAGGTAAAGATTTCCCTGCAGGTTTAGCCTCAGAAAAAGCACAGTCTGAGTGAATGTAGTAAGGTGGCCATGACTGAGCCAGTCCCAGCACTGAGAATCAGCTGTGTTTGTTTTTGAATGTGTTGTTCCACTGTCTGCAGTCATTTGTATTCTGATTGAGTGTGAATTATGCTGTCTGTCTTGTATAATCTTGAATATTGTATGCAGAATGGACCTTATTGACTCTGCCGCAGCGCTGAATATAAAAAGGGCTCAGCACCGGCATATACGGATAATCCACTCAGGAAACAGAGGCCCGCAGGATCATCAAATGAATATAAAACCCCTCATAAAAGCCAGGCTTTGGCATGACACCCTGCTTTGGTCCTGAGCTGCCTCAGACAATGATAATATGCTTGGCTATGATGGGAAACATGGGAGGGGTTAGAATGTTGTCTGTGTCTGCATTTTATTCTTGAGATAGATTTTCCTTGGAGAAATTTCAGGGTCGGTTTTGCTTTTGGAGGTCACACACAACACTGATGATCTAAACAATAAGACAAAATGAAGGACAAGAGTTGGACACCTCTACAGTAAGACTGTACTGAAAAGAAGCAATGCCCTTGTTGTTCAGGTAATTTATTAAAGGAAGCCTTTTTCAACTATGTTATTATTATCTTCACACAAAAAAAGAAAAAAAAAAAACAACTGTGAGATCAACAGAACAAACTGAATTAGACCAGTTGATATCATTAGTGCCATAGATCACTACTACCGTGTTCTAACCTTGAATGAGATTTTTCTGTCTTCTGTCCATCAAATGTGATGTCTTCATTTGTACTCTTTCATTTTCTTGACACTAGCTCTACTTGAGCTGGACAACTATTGTAAGGGTAAAAATTATATTTGAAATTAATAATTTTCCTCTTGGAACATGGTATGTATAAAAATATAGAGGTAACATTTTGGGTAAAACACTTCTGTACGTTTAGAAAACAGTATTTAGTGTCAAGCCAACAAAACATTGTTAGGCTTGTATTTTTAGCGTTAAGAGGGCCTGGAGTCTCCAGTACCCTTAAGAGAACATTAGAGATTCCTTTTTTAAATTTTTTTATTATTATTTATCTATTATTTGAAAGAATTAATACATTAAATCTATTTGAAAAAGCAAGAGAGTTGTAACACAAGAATATTTACACGGATAATAATGAAAGGACCCACTAATGACAACAATAATACAGCCATATTCAACAAAGAAATCCTCTTGGATCCTTTAACAATACTAAAATGCATTTTTTACTGCAATACTCTATACCATCTATAATGTATCGTTGCTCCTTTAAATGCACATGGAACACCCTAAGACAGTCTCAAAGGCAGTGTGTGTAAATGCAACATTTCAAACATCACCAAGTCATTGAAATTTTAATGAATAGACAGAATTTATATCGATAAATAGGATTTTAAATTACTTCTCTCTAATTTTAGCTTAAGCTCTGACGGGCAACAGCAAGGTAGGCCTACCCCCCTTCTTGAAATGCAAACAAATTAGTCAATAGGCAAAAAGAGCAACACAAACAAGTTACTTGTGCTCCACGCACACACACACACACACACACACACTTCCGTCATCCTGCTACAAGCAACACCGTCATCTCTGTTGATCATCGTTAATTATTCAAATTAATTCCTAATCACTGAAAAGGGAAGATAGACAAACACTCATTTCCATAGATATTTGCTTCAACTTTTTTTTTTTCTTTTCACCGACCATTAACCAAGTGATGAATTGGGGCATGATGTTTATTTATTTATTGAATGCTTTTCATTTCCAGTGTGGTGTTGTAAGTGTCAAATGCATTCTAATGGTTGTTTTCCCCTTACCTTTTATTTTTCATTAACATTCATTAAAACATCTGGCTCACTTGAATGAGCCATCTGCATGTGCACTACGATCACACAAAGCATGAATGCTAATCCTTAAATTGTCCATTCAGCCCGTTCTCCATAGCCACGATCTGGCTGTAGATGCTTCGAGATTATGACACCTATAGCAGTGAGGAGAAGCCCAATTTTTATGTCTTGAACTGATGAGTGTTCATTCTAATTATGTACATAAATTTTGAGGTCCCCTTTCTTGAAGCTTGTTTATTGTGTGTTGTTTTCCAAATTGTGAGCTGTCGATTTCCATCTCATTACTTATTAATGTAATTTCACCATTATTTAATCATATTGCTTACAGACACATGTTAAAAAGTCAGTTGAAAAAGCAATTAAAGATCCAATCTAGAATGCATTTTGAGATAACTTTATGCATGATGATGCTGCTGAAGAGTCTGCCTTGTGAAAGGAAGAAGTAATTATTATTGCCATTATTTGGAATTCATAACCCAGTTATGTTATGGAACACAGTAACATATGAGTACTGGCCCATTTAGTATTTAGGGCTTGAAGTCAGCTGAAGGAAGCATGCAACTCACTGATGCAACACTTCCTCATATGAATCTCATTTGGAGTTTCAATAATGAATTTCATGCAGCCCACTGCGGAACCATACAGTACTGTTCATTCATGATCAAATGAGTTGACCTTAGTTATCAAAGATAAACATAATAATAAACCTCATGGTTTGATTTATCCACTGATAAAAGGCAGAATTTTGTCCTTAGCTACATATATGCATATTCTATACTTCCTTTTATAAACGGTTATGAATGTATAAGTCTCATTCAATACCATTTTGAGTGGTTCAGTATAAGGGCCAGGGTTAGTTAGTTTATTGTACAGATCATCTTTACGTAATAATGTAAGTATATAACATTTTCTGTTTGTGATATTAAAAAGCCTGAACAGGATCTGTGTGAGATCAAAATGATACTTTCTCAAATGTATTGGTAGCCAGTCTGTGGACTGTATATGTGTTTCATTCGCATCAGCTATGTGTGGGTGTTTTTCTTTTCAGATTTAAAATGTCTTTTTTCTTTTCTTTTCTCTTTTCTTACCAAGTTGCTGCATTATATTCATATTTCATGTTTCAGTTAGATCTATACATCCCTCAGTATAGTTACAGTCCCCTCAGTAATAGAGATATTTGCCCCGTGTACAGTTTATGTTCTGACACATAAATGTGCATGAATGAGCAGCTGTAGAGGGAAATCGTAGTGAAAGGGAGTGAGCCAGGAAGCCAGAGTTAACAGCAGCCTCACGCAACCCTAATCTACAAGCATTAAAAAAAAACAAAAAAAAAAAAAAACCAGATGGTCTGAGTTACCTGCAGTACTAGCGTTTTTACACAACTTTTTAAGTTATAACCAAAACACGGTCAGGCCCCTTTTTGTATGCATGTAATGTTGTTCCTTACAGGCTTGCTGAATAGAGATGAAGTTGCATGATAATTTGGAGATACAGTAGTGTGAATAACATACTTGTTACCATAGTTAGATACTGGAATCTATCCCTTTTTAGTCCTTTCAGAAAATGTTTGCACTTTAAGCATAATTCAGTGCAACAGATTGATATCACCTCAGGTGGGCAAGCAGGTGGGAAAACTGTTGCATCTCCACCTGCTGGAATCAGTACAACCTGTAACACCTGCTAGCAGTGCACATGTAAAAGCAGGGTCTCACTCACTGCTCTTAAGTTAGTGTTTATTTTCTATTTGAATCCACAGCATTGGCAGCACATAGATATATGGTACCAAAAACTGGGCTACATTAGAAATAAATATAATGTGATTGCAAACTAAATTAAACTTCCTCTAAAATATTTATGAGGAATGAGCATATAGAATAAATAACACAACAGAATGGTCTTCTCACAATGCTTCATCTCATGAACAAGTCTACCCACTATTCTGGACTTCACTGCAAAAAATAGGTTCAGTATGGTTAAAAATTCAACTTTCAACATGCATCAGTATTTTATTACAGTAATTCTCACTGGGAAACCAGTTAAGCCTTGTAGTGACTATAAAAGGCTTGAGAGAAAAAATAGAGACAGCACTTGTCAACAAGTAATAATACAATAACTGCTGCATAATCCTAATACTTCTAAAATAGTTTCAGCTATTAGTCAGGAGACTTTCAGAATATTTCAGTTAACTAAAACTTACATAAAAATGTCCCACCGCAATCTACTGTAGAAACATTAAGTCTTTTTGATAGCTGGTCTGATACAGAGTTGGGTCCTTAAAACTTAAAGCAGTACCTATAGTTCAGGTGTGACCTTATACTATATATTTGCATCTATGTATAATAAGTCTGACCCTCCTATGACAAAGTTATTGCTGTCATTTGGACATACTTAACCAGAGACTCGGCCACAAAACTTGACCTGAGATGACATTGTAAGCTCATTTATCTAACTTGAAGCAGGTAATGAAAAAGGACAGTGTTTAAATACTAAAAGGTTCTGGCCTGATGTGCATGGCCCTGTCTAGAAGAAAAAGACTTATGAAATAATCCTTAGATGTAATCACTGTCTCTCTGTAAAACCTATTTCTTTCCTTTTTGTGCCGTTATGGACATCGTGTTCATTCATTACATTTTGTAATACATTATGCTCTCCATTGGTTAGAAGCAGACAAAGGACTTGCACATTGTATTAGCTCCCATTAAATTTAATGAAGCAACGTTTTGATCTCACAGAAATCTTCGTCAGGCTTTGTCAAGCAAACAATGAATAACAGCACAAAGGGCTTTGCCTGCCCCACAGAGGTGCCCTCCATTTGTTTCTCCTTATTTAAAATCACTGTGATTATAGAAGACCTGTAAACGACTGCATGTGTAGCATTTAGCATGTTATTCATTGAAGTTAGTTGCAGTAAACAATTTCATCCTGCACAGGTGACTCTTAAAACCAAAGAACCAAAAGTAAAAATTAAATTTCCTTGGTTTAATTTTTTTCATTTCCTTACATGTGATTGTTAACTCACACAAGACTGATTAAATCTGAGATTTAATCAGCCTTCCTACATGGCAAGAATATACAACTTCTCTGCTCATGCTGCATAGGTCAGTCGACTGGCCACTTACATATATACACTGACAGCGAGCATACATATATAAGCCCTTTCAGTAGTTTTTTAAAACAAGATAACTGGTTGTGTTCTCAGTGTTGACAAAAAGAAAGGCTTTTTTTACACTGTGCAATTTCTAAAGCTGAAATTGCATTGCTGGCCTAAATGACTAAATTATTTAATTAGGAATATAATTCCTTTTTCATAATGGTTTCATAATGGTCTAAGAAAGTGTTGAAAATAAATTAAATTTTTTTTATGCTCATGTTATGTGTTAAGAGACTTCAAAACAACATTTGTACCATTGCAATAGAGCTTAAGCTTAAAATTCTAAAACAGCAATTACCAGAGAACTAGACTTACCCGAGTTGGGGTCAATAGAGAAATATGGTTGTCCCTCCAGTATGCTGTAGACCAATTTAGCACTGTTTCCGTACACTGGATCATCAGCATCTGTAGCTGTTACTGTGATAACTGAGGTACCTGTGGTGCAGAAAGACAGAGTTATAAACACCTCTATATGAAATCATCTCCATGTAGCTGTAAACTAAAATTTCAGAGTGCTGAGCCAATACAGATGAGACTACAGTCCCATTTATCCCATCCTGTGCCAAGTAAGGCCCCAGTCACACAGGCCTAGAGACCGGTTGGCAACCACAAGTGGTTGCTAGAGGTTGCTGGCAGTCGGTGTGAAATCGATTGCTAAAGCCCCATTCACACAGGCCTATAGACCAGTCAGTGACCCCCTGGTAACCACCTGTTACTAGGGAAAAGTGTGTATTCTGCAGCTGGTTGGTGAGTGGTTGCTGGCTGTCGCAAGGGTAAAACTGGTTGCAAAGAGGTATACAGTTCTGCACCAAAAATCTCCTTGTAATTGCTTTGGTCACTATAGCAGGTTGCTACAGTCACCAGTAATTTACATGGAAAATGCTGACTTGTCTGCAAACACTCGCAAACTACTCGCCTAGCAGTAGTGAAACTGTGAAAACAATGCAAACCAGAACTGGAGAACATCTGCCTTCAAAGTAAAAGTTGCGCCTTTTGGAATGTATTGGTGGCAGCGGTAAGGCACATCTTTTACTTTGAAAGTAAATGTTCTTCATTTGGGGTTTGTGTTGCAGTTTTTCAAGTTTCACTGAAGCTCAGAGAGTAAATGGCGGGTGTTTGCAGACAAGTCAGCTTCTTCCAATGCAACTAAAGGGAAACTGTGGCAATCTGCTAGCAACCAAAGTAATCACAAGGAGGTTTTTGGTGTGGTACCTACTTTGCGACCAAATTCACCTGGCGACAGGAACCTCCAGCAACCACTCGCCAAACGGATCGGGGAGTGCACATTATACTCTAGTGACCCAATGTTGCCCCGGGGTCACCAATCTGTCAGGCCTGTGTGACTGAGACCTAAGTTCTTGAACTTTGCAGTTATAATGCAGAAAAGCAAGGCCCTCCCTTGCTCTATGAAAAATGTAAATGTACCTTCTAACCAAACCTAACCACAAACTGCACTGGTAATGTGCTGCAGCATATCCTTAATTTACAGTTCTGGAGTCAAAGTGTCAACTTACTTGTGGTAAATGTGACATGATCTAAAAATATGTTATAATGAGAGTTTGAGTTAAGTGAGCAAAGCAGTCATGTCATTGTTGATTAATTGTCTGGTCTCGTCTTGTAATGTGGCAATTATAAATGTGTCAGATATTTTTATAGCGGGCAAAGTAACTGCACCTATAGATGGGCAAATTATTCTACATTCTTTTCACAGCTTTTGTTCTTTCTGCAGACTGCATACACATCAAGCTCCTGAAATCACTCTGTTGAAGGTTATTAGATGTTCAGATGTAACCGGAAAGGAAACCCTTCTATTAAGAGTTTGTCAAATAAAAGTTTGGCTGTGTTACTGTAATTGTTGGCTCGTGTATATTTAAAGTGCTACTGGGATATCACATATTCTTTAACATTACAGCAATTAGCAATTACCTTCTCACCAATAATACTCAACATAACATAAATGAAGTACTTTATTACAGCAGCTTTATAAGGTCTTTATGAGGGAAAAAAATGTATGCAAGGTTTTTCATGAGTATTCTAAGTTGGTCAAAAGCTCAAGGCAAATCAGAAAATAAATTAGTGACAATTCAATCCAGCATTTATAGGTCCATTAAAAGGTGTCAGGAAAAAATGCACTGAAAATCTGAATATAAAGAGACAATTAATGCTATTAAAATCATCCATTTTGATCCAAAGTGACCTAGCTCCTCATCAGTCTCACTGTGAGGGAGAGCATCTGGGAAGGAAGAAGAGAAAAGATGCTGACATGCTGACAGTGAGCTACATGCTGGCAGGAAGCTACAGATGGTATGGTAATTGTTTCTGTGAAAGATGTTTAGAGGTGTTCTGACAACAAAGCGAGATGTCCCTTGTTGCAGACGGTGGAGGTCCTGCCACAGGCACCTAAATCTGTCCACTGCAGCTGAAAAGGCGTGTTGTGTAAAGACCTGTGGCAAGTTAAGTGCTCTGGCTCCAGGACTGTGATTCAGATGTTCCAGTTATGGATTAAATCATGAATAAAGTTTGAAAAAAATAAATAGAAAATATGTGCCAGATGTCATGTGAACAGTTGCTGCATAGTTACATACAATGTGTAACCCACAAATCAGACATCTGTATTATCTTGGTATATTTTTTTTTTTTTGCTACTTTTACAAGCACCAAAACAATTATCATCTAGCCTGCTCACCAATGTGCACCACAGTGATGACTTACTACTTCTAACCAATAAGAAGTTCAAAACAAATTGAGAATACATATTTGATATCCAAATCAAATAGCTTCATTACTGTTTAACAACTGGAAAACAAAATGGGCCTCTCATAAAGAAATTACAAATAAGATGATTTTCACATCCATGTGGTACAGTTTTTGAACTTATCTCCCATTTTATGCCGTCAGCTGCACGTGTCAACTGCTGATTAATAGTCACAGCCGTGTCTGCGGTCTTGTAACAGCAAAACAAAGCAAAAGCCACCTTTGCACTCTAACTGGTGTAGCAGTTTCACTGTTGCAACCCAATTATTTCACAGTGAGAGAGCCTCAAGTGGTCCTCTGAGACTGAGGTGTTCCAGTAATTCATAGTCTTATGATGACCCATGCTGTTGTGTTGCCAAGGCTTACCTTGTAAATTTCCTGAGCTTGTTACACCCCATGCCTTTTGCAGTGTTTAGATCATAGCAGATCAATGAGCTCTTTTTCTGTGTTTCTGCTCGCTGCACTAGCACTGGCAAAAAAAACAAAACAACACCCAGCACAGTACAACTTTATGTCAACTGCTAATAGACTTAGATAGATATATTTTCTTCTTAAGTCTACTGAAACTGTCATTCACATGAACTACTCTCAATCCACATTAAATATAAACTGTGAATTTCATTCCACTTCTCACATTTCAGCATCTATTAACACTGCATATTATTGCACAAACTGTACTCAACAGAAACTGCACATGCACTGTTGAAGAATTTCACATTAATTTCAATCTAAACAACATATACAACAACACGAGTATGAGGGCCTCCATGTCTGCAACTGACAGCTCTGCCTGAACACCTGATATAAAGTGAAAATTTCCAACAAACGTGTTACATAAGTGAATGAAGTATCAAATAAATTGGTTGACAGAATTTAAGGAAACATAATTATTTGAATTATATCTCACAGATGTGTGCATTAATCCAAATTGGAGCGCTCATGCAGTATTTCCAGGAAGCAAATTATATCCTGTGTGCCATAGGTGTTTGCCAATTGTCAAATGAATAAAATGAAAGACAGCTAAGGAAATTGCACCTCCCTTTTTCAGAGATACAGAGCCTTATCTGCCTTAAAGTTAAATTACTACTACTACAGAGGGAGAAGGCAGCCATCTACACATCCCTAATTATGAAAAGTACCTTCGTACTTCTAAAAGGTGTCTGACTATTGCAAACAGGCTTTAGAAATTCAGTTACACTATGGATTGAAGTAGGGAAGTAAGGGTAGGAAAAAAATCTTCATAAAAACAGTGGAACCAGTGAGCCATGAAATAGCTCCCTCTTTCTTTCCCTCCCACAGGGGTAAAATGCTCCTCACTACCCCTGATAAAAAAATGAGGGATTAGGAAAGCCAGTGTTTTGGTCCTGTTTCAAATCAGTGCAGATTAGCTTGTCCTTCCCCTTGATAATGCACAGAGAATTCAGGGACACTGCAGAAATGGATGCAGCTGTAGGCCAGGCAATGGGCATAGAAACTCAATTGTAGGAGGAATATTGTTTCTGGCTTTTATTTGAAGCCTGTAGCATTGTGGCAATTACAATTATAGCAACACAACACCTACAGTATAAATGTCCAGGGATGAAAAATCTGAATGGTTGCTAAAAACAAAAAACATGCAGGAAGAGATTAAGAATGTAAAAAGCCTACAATGGAATATGGAAATTGTTTGCTAGAATTCAGCTGATGTCCTGCAGACATTACTGCAACCTTTCTTCTCTAAAACTGTAGCACACTCTTGGTCAGACCTGTTACATATGTGGAAGAAACATGCAACCATGCTATTTTGTGTCTAAATGGATTTGTCTCACCTGTTTCCTGCTTTCTAGGAGATCCAAAGACACTGAAAGAGTGCACAGAACCTTCTCCTGGGTGATGCGCATTAAGGATGTATGAAAATACAGCCTGCATTTATGGGTGTTTTCCCACGTTAAGTGTAATCTCATTAATCATGTCCTGAAGTTCACAGGATTTAATACCACACCAATAATTTAAACACACATCATTCTCAAGGATATCATTACTGTAAAGTGTATGAAAATTTATAGCTGTAGTCTTTTGGTTAAAGGGGATGTGATGGCTAAAAGGGTCCTCATGATAAAGACAAGGGGGTCTATCCTTATGTTTTACAAACCAACAGAAATAATAGGGCTCACACTTCCTATTTACTCTGTGCGCTGGCTTGGTGATAGGAAATCAATAGGAAACTTTCTTGAACCAGAGAGGGGATAAATTGGGAGATGCAGCCCGGGGTGACACACAATGACTGTGGAAGGACACTGCAGCTTATTTTCTGTAACACATTATACTGTAACACAGCTTGATCTGTATAGTCTGCTTACTTCCTTAGAAGAAATATAAGGATAATCAAACAGGGCAAAGCAGCAAAAAATTACCTTTGAGACATCACAAGATGCCCATTTGCAGACACTTGCTGTATAGGAAGTGTGGCAGAACAAATAAAAAAAAAGAAAGTTTTAGCATTGCAGTTTTCCACAGCTTTATCTATGAATAGGGATTTTTGTTTTACATGTATTTATGTACTTGTCAGCAGAATCTCCGTTATTAAAACACAGTATTTCCGTTGTCGTACAGGAAGCATGATTAAATGTCCAAAAATGTGAAAATTACATTATTATGCTCATTTACCCCAGCTCTATACTGTAGGATGGGCTCCTCTACAAAAAAATCTGTGCCCAGTGTCAAGCACTGCACTGCACAACATTATTATAAAGTCTTCATTATAATGTTTACTGTATACAAATACTGGTTACATTTTCCAGTTGATTCACCCTCAGCATGCTTAGTACAATTCAGCAAACCCCACCACAGGGAAGCACTCCTGAGTTTAAGTACCATCATACCTATAATCACTCGAAAGAATGTGTCATTACAGTTCTTTACTAGTACTGGAATGCTACAATTCTCCTCCACATCTGTCTGTCCAACAAGCATGGCAGCCATGTAACATCTCAGCTCTTCTCAGCTTGGACCAGCTCAGAACCGTGAAGGGTAGAAGACAGGGGGCATTCATATGTATGCAGGCACTGAGCCATAGAGAAGGGATATCACTGAGGCATGGGGAGAGCTGTGGGCTGCATGAGGCGTGGGGCTAACAGTGCCCTGCTGTGAGCCCTACCCGGGTAAAACAATACTGTTTATGTCTGACTGGCTTTACACTGTAGGGGTCAAAAGAGAGAGGGAGAAACCAGGATGGATAGGCAGAAAGGAAGAGGGGCATTGCACACTTAAGTGTACAGAAGATAAGATAGTTTGCTGCTCAATATACAGATCAGATACTGATATTACAAATAAATATTACAAATGAAAGGCCACCCCTGTTGGTAGCCTTTTTGGAGCTGGTGTTATCAGCTAAAATGTAAAATACTACTGTCTAAGAATAGCTGCTCCAAAATGACTGTTTTTGATCAACTCTTTACAACAATAACAACTAAAGCTTAAAATTGCTTTAATATAATGTCACCTTGTTAGCTACAAGCAACTTGTAAAAAATAAATAAATAATAAAATCAAAAGGTAATACCAAAAACACTAGCAATGAAAACTTAGGTGCTATTGGCTACAATGTGTTGGATATAAAGCTTTCTGACTATTTCTAGCTATCTGCTAAACTAATGATTGCTATGCAAATAAAACTAAATCAACCAATAAACAGATAAATCCACAAAATATTTCCTGCCTAGCACCAAACAGCACACAGGTAAAGCTAACAATCAGGTAGTGACCATAGTGGAGCGTTTAGAAGGTATAATGTTTCTCTCAAAGTAGCTTTTTAAGGACATTAAATAATGGACACACATCCATCCTGTCATCTGAAACACAACTCCAAATTAATGCTAATGCTTTCTACTTGTTGTGTGACTTTTGTCTTGTCCTCTATATGGTGAGTTTGTTGTATGTTGATGTTGTGTTTGCAGCTTCTTCTTCTACCCCTGAACAGCCAAAAATATCAATGACTGCAGGACACACTGTTAATAAAGATGTTTGGTTCAGTGAATTACGGTTTTTATTTATCATTACTCAGTATGTGACTTACATCAGTAGACATGAATTGAGTTTGAAGATAGATGGCAGGCATAACAGCACAGAATCTAAGCAATGTACTGCTGTGGACAGTGCCAAAAGATTAACTTTATGTGACCTAATGTGTGTGTTTATGTATACAGTATATTTAGAATATTTTCACAGCTGTGTGACAACCCTTTAAAACTTAAGACATGGGTAGGCAAGCATTCCCATATTTTGAGAGCTAAAATGACTCTTTGTCAAAAGAGTCTGGTGGCTTTTGAAGAGAGCATAAGTTCACTGTTGGAAATGGCTGTTTAACGGTAGGGTACAGTGGTAAAAAAAATATAAATATATAATTAAAAGATAAATATAAATATAAAAGTATAAACAATCCATCCTGGGACCAATTCTATTTACATTATACATGCTTCCTTTAGGCAGTTTTATTAGAAAACATAGCATACATTTTCATTGCTATGCAGATGATACCCAGCTGTACTTATCCATGAAGCCAGATGACAAACACCAATTACCTAAACTACAGGCATGTCTTAAAGATATAAAGGCCTGGATGACCTCTAATTTCCTACTTCTAAATTCAGATAAAACTGAGGTTATTGTACTTGGCCCTAAAAATCTTAGAAATATGACATCTAACCAGATACTTACTCTGGATGGCATTACTTTTGCCTCCAGTGACACTGTGAGGAATCT
>VUQI01027199.1:0-14960 GCA_015106735.1 Paratilapia polleni
GACTGCATCGTGCCAAGTGTAAAGTTTGGTGGAGGGGGGATTATGGTGTGGGGCTGTTTTTCAGGAGTTGGGCTCGGCCCCTTAGTTCCAGTGAAAGGAACTCTTA
This sequence comes from Paratilapia polleni, assembly GCA_015106735.1. Lineage (NCBI taxonomy): Eukaryota > Metazoa > Chordata > Actinopteri > Cichliformes > Cichlidae > Paratilapia > Paratilapia polleni. Next base: position 107 of record VUQI01027199.1, read on the forward strand.
ATGCTTCAGCATACCAAGACATTTTGGACAATTTCATGCTCCCAACTTTGTGGGAACAGTTTGGGGATGGCTCCTTCCTGTTCCAACATGACTGCACACCAGTGCACAAAGCAAGGTCTATAAAGACATGGATGAGCGAGTTTGGTGTGGAAGAACTTGACTGGCCTGCACAGAGTCCTGACCTCAACCCGACAGAACACCTTTGGGATGAATTAGAGTGGAGACTGCGAGCCAGGCCTTCTCGTCCAACATCAGTGTCTGACCTCACAAATGCGCTTCTGGAAGAATGGTCAAAAATTCCCATAAACACACTTCTAAACCTTGTGGAAAGCCTTCCCAGAAGAGTTGAAGCTGTTATAGCTGCAAAGGGTGGGCCGACATCATATTAAACCCTATGGATTAAGAATGGGATGTCACTGAAGTTCATATGTGTGTGAAGGCAGACGAACGAATACTTTTGGCAATATAGTGTATGTTTGTACAGTTTATTAGTCAGATGTTTTTGCAGTAGTATTTAATTATGCACATGTGAGGCAGACAGTAGTAGCTGTGCCGTTTAAACCCTTGGCTTTAGGGATGGTGATGTTTGGAAGCCTCATTTCGTAAATGAAAATCACCTTATGTTGTCTCGCCCCCTCAGTAAAGTGGATCAGGAGATCGTGAAGGTGATTCAGGAGCGTCTGAGGGCCTGTCAGCAGAGAGAAGGACACAGCTACCAGCAGAACTGTGCCAAAGAAATCCAGCAGTTTAACGAGGTGACAAAGAACTTCCAGTCGCGCTGTAAGTACTGTGCAGTTTATTAACAATAAAAGTGTTATTGCTTTCATTTATTCTTTAATTTTGATGACTTAATACTGCAAAGTCACAAATGCTGTGACTGAATGGCATGACTTACTCAAGTTTGTCACCAAATGTGTACAATTTTATATGTGTAAATCTTGCAATAATTTGCTATAAGACTAAAATAATGAATGAAAAACAGTCTATACAGCATTATTTTCGCAATTGACTTATGGCACATGTAATTTAAGAAGAAAAGGTTCTAAAAACTTGACTGGTTCCAGCTTTTCTGTTTTTATTTAAAGGTTTTGGTTTCTGATTTTCTGCTGTTTAGAGCTTTTTCTATTTTGCTCGCTCAGCATCATCATCATGCGTTAAATTCTCAACCTGCCTCTTTACAGATGGAGACCTGGGAGCTTATGCCAGTGCAAGGAAATGTCTAATGAAGCAAAAAGAGCGAATGATGGCAGCTCAGGCCCAGAGTGCTTAAGAACCTTTCTCTCTGTCCTATGTAATAATTGTAAAATAAAGTTTATGTTAAATCAGAACTTCTCACTATGCATTGTCATGTAAACTAACCTAAATGGATGTGAATGTCCTACTGCAAGAAATTGAAATTCCCACACAGATCTTTTTGGGTCCTCCAGATGGGTTTATATCACCAAGATTGAACAGTTTTATTAATGAGCTGACGTGCCACTCAACTAGTTGAAATCACGCTCTTCTTTCGGCTGCTCCTGTCAGGGGTCACCACAGCAGATCTGCCTCCATCTCTCACTACATCCATGAATCTTCTGTGTTCTTCCTCTTTTCCTCCTGCCTGCCAGCTCCATTTTCAACATCCTTTGTCCAATATCCACTATCCCCTCTGCACATATCTAAACCATCTCAGCCTTGCCTCTCTGTCTCCAAACACTTCAGAAGCTCAAAACTTATTACAAATAAAAAATTTTTTAAAATCTAGTTTTATTCCATACTTTTTTCCCCTGGTTGGGCTGCACATCCCCTAACATTTTGAAAACTGCTGCTTCGAGTTACAAAAAATAAAAAATAAAAAATGCTTTAAGATTGTGGCATCTATGTAAAGACCTTTTGATTAGCTAGAGAAAGTTCATTTATTTTACTCAACATTATTGTCCAGATGACTGCAGTAACATCATGCAAACCATTTTCTTATATTCTACCACATGGTAACTCACTCATGTCAAGTTGTTCAATTACTGTAGTCTGCACATTTTAGCCACATACATACGGTTATGAGTTAAGCACATGCAACTTAAGACAATACACAGGAGCTGGTGTTTCAGAACGTTTATTCAACGATTCCCTATACAAAAAAGTTTAGGAGGTAGCGGCCTGCACAGCCTGGCCCCTCTGCACAGACACCCTGGTATGAGTCTTGGCCAGATGGTCGGTGAACTCCTGGAACAAAAAGCAGAAAGCCTGGTTACAAACATAAACTTGACATTATTAAGAAATAAATAACAGTTCATCCTGGGTCTGTACTGACCTGGTAGGGAGACTTTGTGAAGACCGTCTCCTTCCAAAGATCAGGGGTCAGGTAGCTGTAAGTCTTGGAGATGGCGTCAAAGGTGGCCTTGGCTGAGGAAGAAGTGAAGAAACAAAAAAAAGTTAGTCTATGTCTTGCATGGAGCTCCAGCATAGAAGTACTTCTGCAGTCTTGTTGGGGAAAATGTCGAGCACTGTAAAAGGGTAACAGAGAAGACCACCGAAACGTCTTTCTGCCGTGCAATACTCAATTCTTTCTCTCCTGTTAACGACAACTACACCACAGCAGAGGTGAAGCTGGGCAGAGCGAGGAGAAACCCAGAAAAGGCATACATACTTCTGGGACCCCAGAAGAATCTTACCAAAGTTGCCAAGGGTGGCGGTGCAGCCCCTGGCAGAGGTGTAGCAGTCATCGATACCAGCCATCATGAGCAGCTTCTTGGGCACAGGGGCAGACACGATGCCGGTACCACGGGGGGCTGGGATGAGACGCACCAGGACAGAACCGCACCGGCCGGTCACCTTGCAGGGCACGGTGTGGGGTTTGCCAATCTTGTTACCCCAGTAACCCCTTCTGACAGGGACAATGGACAGTTTGGCCAGGATGATGGCCCCACGGATGGCAGTGGCCACCTCCTTGGAGCACTTCACCCCCAGGCCCACATGGCCGTTGTAGTCACCAATGGCAACAAAGGCCTGTAAGCAAAAGGCAAAGGCAGACAGTTTTAGCTCTGACATATTGCTGACTAACAAGGAAAAAGACAAAAACAAACCTTTACAGAGGTAATAATGCTCACCTTGAACCTGGTGCGCTGACCAGCCCTGGTCTGCTTCTGGACGGGCATGATCTTCAGTACCTCGTCTTTCAGACCAGAACCCAGGAAGAAGTCAATGATCTCAGACTCCTTCAGGAGCAAAGAAAAATAATTAAAGCATTAAAAGGTTTTGATCACAACAGAAATTGTGCAGTTTTCCAACACAAAGCTGCAGCTGGAAATTTCGTTCAGACAATTTAAAGTTCACGTCAGATGGATTTGACTTTGTACCTCCCAGCATGATGACTAGAACTTGTCAAGACAAATCTTTCCAAAAAATAAATAAATAAATCCTTATTTGTATTGTTCACATGTGGGACACAAATTGGTGCAAACACCACACATGGTCTTGAGCTTAAGAGTAAGTGAGCTGACTTGGGGACGTCCACTAATCTATATGCTTGAAAGCAGCAGACCCCTGGCTACCAAATATTTATGGTGGTTTATGGACATGTAATGATATTACAGACTGTGCTTACCTTGATGGGCAGAGAGTACAGGTAGATCTCCTCCAGGGACTTGATCTTCATGTCCTTAACCAGGCGGCCCAGCTTGGTGACTGGCACCCACTAACAGAAGATAGAACATGTCAGTCAACCCACGAAAACAGAATAACCAAATACTAATGGTAAAAACACTTAGTCCAAAATTTACCTCCTTGTCCTCGGACTTGCCGCCCCGGGCACCGCGGCCCCTGCCACGGCCTCTGCCGCGTCCACGGCCCCGACCGCGGCCACCGGCACCAAAACCTCCGCGAAAACCTCCTCTACCACCGGCGTCGTCCGCCATTTGCTATAGGACAAGACAAAAAAAAAAAAAGATTACTTATTTATCAGCTAAAACACGAAAGCTTAACAAAAACCTGTCTTACAGGACACGAGTATCGCCGCCATGTTCATGCTAGAAAACTATACAATATTTTCATCTATACCCATATCTCTTCTCAAATAAATGCGGGATTTTAAAATAATATTTTCGCATATAATTTTATAATCAGATCTAATGTGTTTGGCTGAACGATGCGTGAGATTATTCAGGATATAAATCAGGAAAAAAGGCTCATCAACTGACTTACGTGATCGATATAACAGGAAGAAGGCCCGAGAGCGGTTCCGCCGGGTTATATATGAAAGTGTCATCGCGAGATTTCCTCCACGAGGAAACGTGCTCAGCACCGCCCCTACTGGGTACTTATTTAAACAAAACCTGTAAACCTACCTGTTGAACGAATGATTCTATATTTTCTTACGTTTTCAGTATTTTAATATTTATTCTTACACAAAGTCCTAAAAACAAAACAATTATAAACTAATCAACGCAAAACACCCAGTCTGTTGAAAGATATTTTATGTGTTTTCTTATTTCATGATTGTATGCATATATTTTCTGTGCACCTACCACTGTTTTGTATTATTTAGCAAATTATTGAAATTTAGAAAAACAAAGCCTGCCCAAACCTCAATGTCAAAGAAAGTATCCACTCTCTTGAATTAAGACCAAGTGTAGATATAGTAACAGAGTAAAGTTAAATACTTTATTTACAAAATAAATTAAATTACATCACAAACTTGCAACAAACTCACTCATTTTAATCAGATACCTACCTATATATTCAAAAACACACACCTTCAAAGAAATAAACACATGCAGATTTTATACACAGCACCAGCAACTGACTCGCCCCTCAGCAGCAGCTGCTGCTATTTGGAGTCCCACTGGAGCTGCCACTGCTCTCTTCAATGTCCTCCTCTTCCACCTCATGCAAATCGTCCATCACCTCCAGGCTCTCACAGATGAGCCCTATCTGCCTTTTCATGTGGGCCATAGTGCTCTGCATCCTCCTCATCTTCCTCTGCAGGGCGATGGCAATGGCCCTGTGGTTCCTCTGTCTGGCTTCATACTCCTGCCTCAGCTGCTTGTAGCAGTTGTGTTGAGCCTGGGTGCGGTGGGACAGTATTGTCCCACAGCCCATGTGGCAGGGCTGGCGCCAGTGCTCGCAGTGACGTGCGTGGGTCTCAAGGTCCCTGCGGAGGAGCTGCACCCTGCAGCCCTGGTAGGGGCAGGGGATGAGCTCGTACAGGCAGCTCATGCTGTGGCAGTACTGCTCTGAGAGGGGGAAGGTCTCTGCACAGCCACGGATCTCATTTTTACACTGTGGGCCACCAGATACACAGAAATACAAAGAAATCATTTAGCTAGAATTTACATATGTACAAATGTGTTATAAACTGTTAAATCTGTCTGTAAAGATGGAGAGAGAAGATAATCCAAGTAATTTATTATGACACTATTAAGTACAGGAAAGTATATATTAGTTGACTGAAAGTTGACTGAAAAGTCTTGGGCTCCAAGAATTTGTCCTGATGGTGTCCTGATTAGATGAGCAACAACTTAATATAAACAGGTGTGTTAATAATGAAAATCTCTAGGTGCTGCCTTAGATTAAAGGGACCAAAGTGACAGTACAGAATATGTCCTATGAAGCACTTCACAAATGAAAATGCCAGGCAGTGTCAGGCAAATCTATAAAAGCCCAAATAAAAAAAAACAATGCAAATGCATCCACTCTGTTAAGGACTTATGAAAACATATATATGTGAACATGTGTAAAAAAAAAAAAAAAAAAGTGTGCAGTTTCAACACTACTTCCCTTTCCTACCTTGATCTTTAGACGTCCAATAGTTTTGCTCAGTTTGAACATGACAAAGATCAAGCTTGGGTTAACCGGCTTCCTGCAGCAGGGGCAGGTCTCCTGTCTGCAGAGGTTAAATAAGAGTCAGTTGCTGGTCATATAAAAGAGACATGAATTACAGTTAAAACTTTTGTCCGATGATGTTGATCAGATACATTTAGTACCTTTTTAGCCACTGCAAGATGCATTTCTTGCAGAAAATGTGGTGGCATGCAGCTCTAACTGGACATCTGAGGACCCCTTGGCATATGGTGCAGATCAGATCGTAGTCTGGAGTGTCCACAAAGAGCTCCACATCATAGCCCCCGCTCTGTGTTGACATCTCTGGGTCCGCCTAGATGTGGCCACATTGTATAAAATCAGTATCTCACATTTCAGGGGTACATTACTGGGAAATGTTTTGGCAGCTGAGGAGGACAGGCTGAAAGTCATGGCTCTGCTGCTGCCTACAACCTGTCCACTGTGTTTTCAACATAAAGGAAAGAGACAACAAAACAGAATTTTTCTGGAAAGTCATATGACCAATCACATGATTACAAAAAGTAGGTCCATTCCCTTTGCCAAAAATGTTTTTTTCGGCATACACAATTTCAGATAATTACAAGAAGCTTCAGAATTATCCTCAATGACATGTTACTTAGTTAAAGTAGCCCATATAATAAAAATACAACAACTCTCACATAGCAGTATATACTTGAAATGCCAAGGAAATGACAGTATTCATCTATATTAGAAAAGCACCTGATCCCATACTAAGAATATCTGTTTTTGATTGTCCCCGAACATCCGTCCGTAAAACCGAGAAACAAACTCTTGATTAAAAAAAAATATATATTTAAAAAAATAAAATACACAAAAAGAAAAGCTGCCCTCTACTCACCATGATAACCTCCTTTTTCTCAGCGTGTTTCCATTCCCGGGGCTGGTTTACTCCATATCGACCCTCTCATGTGTCACACAAGGAACACACACCCGCGTTATCAACACAACACACGTGAATATTCCTGACAAAACAGGAAGGAGGGACCGCGTGTGTGTGCGCGCGCGCCACAGATGAAAACAGTGGGCTAAATTATACAAACTAAGGTATAATGAGCGTCATAATGGGAGAGCGTGCTTTCCCTGCTGTTCTAGCACCAAACTCAGGCTTCGCATGTCAAACGCGGACTTTTAAACGTGAATGGATTAAATGACTGCTAGTGTTGTGACGCTCAGGGATTCAATTTTAAAAAATCGAAGTTAGTCATGAACTCATAGCACCAATTAATTTTACTTTACTTTAATCACAGTGTACGACCTATATTTGAACTCACACAAGCTACCAGTTTGGCGTTTAGACATTTATTTCATATGTGTTGACAGAAGAAGTTCAGGTTTTCATCTGGCCAATCACAGCAGCGTGCGCTCAGATGACGCGCAATGTGTGCGACTCTACTATCAACATGCGGGATGGAGGTGTTGACTGTAGTCAACGTGTGAAATGAGAAATAAGTAATTTACATCGCCTGCACTTGCTACAGTACTTCGTTTTTTGGGGCATTTCTCGTGGACAAGATGGCAAATACCAATCTTCTGTTCAAAACGAAGTGAGTTTGACGCTTCGCACGTGCAGGCTGGAGATCTTGTAGCTGGCTAACGCAAGCTAGGCTAAATTGTTATTTGAGGTTGTGGACTTCACTGTCATATTTCTTTTATTCCCTCACAGTTATGCCGTTTCCAGCAAGATCGAGCCGTTTTACAAAGGAGGGAAAGTGCAGGTGCGTGGTCAGCATTGAACTGTGCAGCCTAAATTGATGTCTTTAGTGGGACTCTGATTTTTATAAAGTTGCATTGCCATAAAGTTGAGAGACTTGGGAGCAGTAAATAGGCAGGGCAGTAGAGTCCAGATTATCCTGACTTTTAGCGTCTAGTATGGTGCAAGATACTTGATAAACTTGACACTGCAAATGTTTTCAGAAGACCTGCTACAACTGTTGTAACAGGCTGCATGACAATAACCAACATGAAAAGTTGAGACCTCCACTCTGTGTTTGTTTGTTTCAGATCAGCCAAGATGAGAAATACATCTTCTGCACATGTGGCTCTCGTGTCAATGTTTTGGAGATTAGCACCGGGAAGATCATTCACTGTGTTGAGCATGTGAGTTCAGATTGGTCAGCCAGAGCTTTGCATCTACATCAACAAAGTCCCAAAATACCGCAAAGTCAGCTTTCTTACAGTTATATGAACTTGTGCCTACTGTTTAGAGGTAATGATGCTAAAAACTGAAATAATTTATCTTTGCACATTGGGAAATGTGTCACAACAGCATTCTTAAACGTGTTTGAAACTTAACGTGTGTGTGTGTGTGTAAAGATAACAGTTTTTTTAAATGTATGCTTAACTCTTTTCCCCATAAAGACAACATTTGACAACCTCCCCTGTACCCTTAATGATGAGTTTTGACACTTCAATATATATCAATAAAGACGTGGTTTAACGACCATTAGAGTAGGCTCCAGGTTTTTCCAGGGGTAGCCCTAGCCCACTTTAAACAAATCCATACACAGAGTACTTCTACTCAAATGTTGATTTTTGCTGTTTAATAATGACTTTTTATTATTAAAGAGAATTTTGGTATTAATTTTTATGTATTTGTTGGCGATATGGTGTCCCATAGAAACCTGGGACTCCGCATCTTCACTCTCTTTATATTACGGAACCCAGTAGGGGAAAAAAAATGATCCCCCTTAGCTGTAGTTGGGTGTGATTTGTCATTCTCATACTCATTTTGTGAATAGAGTGCACAAGGGTGTTTCCTGTCTCAATATTTTGGGTATTTTTTCATATTTTCTTAAACTCCTCCTGCAGGATGATCAAGAGGACATCACATCATTTGCTCTCAGCTGTGATGATGAGGTAGGGAAACAACTGAATCATTTCTCATTACTTCAGTCAAACCAAACAATCACCTTTGTGTTTTAAGTATTTTCAGCTCTTGGCCTGTACAGCAGCATTCAGTTCATTTTTGCTTCATGTCCCTCCACAGATGCTGGTAACAGCCAGCCGGGCTCTGCTGCTGAAGCAGTGGGATTGGAGGCAAGCTAACTGCACCCGGTCCTGGAGGGCCATTCACACTGTTCCTGTAGCCAGCATGACCTTTGACTCCACCTCAACTCTCCTAGCCACAGGTCAGCTGTCGCATGATTTAATAAACAAAAAACAAAAAAATCAAGCTGTCCCTGATCTCTGCTACATTCAGTGTCTATTTCTTTCTGTTGTCCTGCAGGTGGCTGTGATGGCACAATAAAACTTTGGGATGTGGTGAAGCAGTATTGCACTCACAATCTGAAAGGGTCATCTGGTGTTGTACAGTAAGTTCCAGTGTCTTTGAAATGCACAGCTTGGAGCCCATATCTTAAAATTATTTATTTCCACTTGGAGTTTGGTTTATTCACTTAACAGCCAGCCTTAATGTTAGAAAAAACAGTAAAATGGCTATATGCGGTGACCAACATCACATATTTTAGAAGAAACTGCAGATTTTATAACAACAAAAAAAGATAACTTTTTTGGTGTCTTTGCAGTTTGGTCCAGTTCCACCCAAATATTGACCTGCTGCAGCTTTTCTCCTCCTCTCTGGACTGTGGCATTCGGATATGGGACCTGCGCTCCAGCCAGTGCGTGTGTGTGCTGCAGAGCCACTACAGTGCTGTCACATCTCTCAGCTTCAGTCCCAATGGTAACACCATGGTCAGGTACTGTGTAATTTTAAATCAAACTCAAAACTCCTTTTTGTATTTCTAGTGCTGCATGTTAAAGTCGTGCACTCTTGTAGTTCTGGCAGAGACAAGATCTGCACAGTTTGGGACCTGAAAACCCGCAAAGCCAAGAGAACTGTTCCAGTCTATGAGGTGAGCTTGCATAAAAAAATAAAATATATTTATTCTTTACTAATCCCTGATTTGAATATAAATGAATTTTAACTGAAATACAGTTTGTGCTCTTAATGTTGGAGGAAAAACTGCACTTTGTGCATGTGATGTCTTATCTTACAGGCTGTGGAGGGTGTTGTATTTCTTCCTGGGAATATGGACTTATCTGAGATTGGAGTGAAGAGCAAGGACTTGCATTTCATCACAGCTGGCAGCAAAGGTTCGACTCTTAAATTGCTTCAAACATCTAATTAGTTTTTTGCTTTGCTGTGCTTGATTTCATGAGCAGCTCTAAATATAAATGTCTCTATCACTCATCTGTGCTCCTTGCCTTCTTCTAGGTGTATTAAGGGTGTGGGAGGCCAGCACGGCACGTTGTGTGTACACCCAGACCCTTCCCTCCACCCTTACCTCTGTCTTTGAGGAGGAGGAAGAGAACGACAATCCCCACGGTCTGACACACCTCTTTCACCTGCCCGCTTCCTGCAGACTGGCCACAGTCACTGCAGAGCATAACATATTGCTCTACCAGCTGCCTGCTCTCACCACACAGCAGCAAGTGGGTACTGGGATCACATCTTGGTCCAATACTTATATGACATCAAATTACACCTCCAAATGCCTGGTAGTATGTTACTAAATGATTTTTTCAAATGAGCTTATCTACACATTAATAATAAAATCCAAATTTATAGTCAATTACTCACCTTGGTGTTATGCAGTTTTTATAAGGGGCTTTTTTCAGGTTAGTTCAATTCAGTTTTATTTGTATAGTGCTAATTCACAACAACATTCATCTCAAGGTGCTTATCATTGTAAGGTAAAGACCCTACAATATTAGTGGGAAAACCACAACAATCAGATGATCTGATTTGAGCAGCACTTGGCAACAGTGGGAAGGAAAAACTCCCTTTTAACAGGAAGAAAGCTCCGGCCGAACCACGTTCAGGGGTCCAACCGGGAAAGAGAAGTAGGGATGCACAGAAATGTCTGATGGCAGTGGCTATTATTTATGTAGTGTGTAACATTGTTTTTCTGTATGCTAAATGTTCAAAAATTGTGTGATGAAGAGCAGAAAGATTTTAAAACAGGTCAGTTATTTATTTTTTACAGGAAGAGTCCTTTGTTTCCCTGGAACACAGAGAGAAATAAATAAAAACAAAAAACTAACAAAAAGACTCAAATATAAAGTAATCAGCTATTTAATTATCATTTTAAGCATTGGTATCATCACAGAATTTCACAATCGGCATGTTCCCATATTCTTCTAAGAAGACAGGTATGCCCTTTTGTCACTGTTGCCTTTTTTTTGGCGGTACATTGTTGGGTTATTAACTGGTTAGTATCACCTTTTTCCTTAGTTAAGTACAATTTGTTCCTATTTTTTGCTCTTTTTATTCTCTCTACTGACTTGCAGGCTTTTCTAAGGTGACACTGATTTCACCAAGGTGTGTGTGTGTGTGGGTGTGTATCAGAATTAATGGTCACTCTCTCTTCTGTTGCTTTATTCTTCCACCCGCTTCAGTTTGTGGGCTACAGTGACGAGGTGCTGGACGTGAAGTTCCTGGGAAAAGGCGACAGTCACATTGTGGTGGCCACCAACAGCTGCCAGCTGAAGGTTTTTGAGCTGCTTACCAACAGCTGCCAGATCCTCTACGGACACACAGGTCAGTCACCAGCAGAGGGCAGCATATGTATGCGTACATACAGTGGGTGTGTATTCATTCACAAGAGGGCAGGAAGTTTTTGTGGTACTACAATGAGTTTGGGTTACCCCATAGAAGCAAACATAAAATATTAAGAGTTAAATACATTTTCCATGTGGTTTCGATCAGTGTGTTTTCTTAATTTTATTTGATGATTGGTAGTGAGTTGGGTGTCGTTAGCTCTGTTTGCTCTCGCCAGAGTCAGCTGGGATAGGCTCCAGACCCATGCAACCTTGATTAAGAAAATAGGTGGATGCAGTGAGATCCATTTTATGGGGGGGGGCGTAATGACAATTATTTGTAGGAATTTTAACTGTAGCGAGCTTTAAAAGTGCTTCATACAGAAGAATACAAACATACATTTAAAAAAAAAAGAACTATGCAAAAACAAAATGTAATAATTATCAGGAGGCAATAAAATAAAAGTGTAAGAACACTCTTGTTAAACCAGGCTGAAAGCTTTTTTTTGTGAAACCAAAAAAATCCAAAGAATTCAGGTGTGAAACAATCGGGTTGTCTCAGCTTCATGACTTGCTGAGCAGGTTGATAGTTTTTTATCTTTGCTTGTTTTGTTTTTGTTTTATCTGTTTCTCTTCCTCAGATACTGTCCTTACATTGGACGTGTTCAAAAAAGGATCTCTCTTTGCAAGCTGTGCAAAGGTAAGCATGCAACTGTTGCAAGGATTATAGACAGAAAAAAACAATAATCGCACATGGAAGTGTTGACACTTTTGAACTTTAAACATCTATTAACCCCCCTTTAAGCCAGCAGTAACATCTAAATTTATATATTGCATCTTTAGGACAGGTCAGTGCGTGTGTGGCAGATGGACAGCGACAGTGGTCGGGCGCGATGTGTGGCCCAGGGCTCCGGCCACACCAATGCTGTGGGCTCCATCGCCTGCTCCAGGTAACACTCCCCATGCCAGCCGTCTAATATGTTGTTTTTCTTCTCACATGTCAGCACAGATAAAAGGTGAATGGGTAAAAAAAAAAAAACAAGAAGTATCGCTCTCAAGTAAAAGGATTTCAGTGAGTGCACGTGAATGTGCACGACTGTAATCATTTCTTATCTTTGTGCTTGTGTCCAGGATGAAAGCATCATTCATTGTGACTGGTAGTCAGGACTGTACTGTGAAGGTGTGGGATCTGCCAGCAGACTTCCCTGCAACAGGAGACATGTTTCAGCTGAACGCCCGCAGCACAGAGAAGACACATGATAAGGTACAAAACAAAAAATGGCCACAGACCAGGGAGAAGAGAAACAGTCCTGCAGCTGATAATGTGGAATAGAAAGAGGTGTATATATTTCAGATGTGCACAGACATACCTTATGTGTCTGTCTTTGTAGTAATGAATCAAAAATCAATTGTACTGCAATTACATACAATTCTGCATTAGATATGACAATTATTTTTGTACAGGTTTTCATGCAGAACATAGAAGTTGCAGGAAAGGTTCAAGGTCTCTCCAGAAGCAAATCTCGCCACTTGGTACCCATCTTAGGAACGCCAACCAGCTGTTTTGAAGCCCCTATTTAAATTAATCGAGAGATGGCCGTAACTTCAATTTTAATGGTCACCAGGGCAGAAAAACTGCAAGTGTAGAATCACCTGTCAAATTTGATTTAAAAAATAGGTTAGGCTTCAAAGGTTTGCCCAAAATAAGGTTTATAAATATGGTTCCCTGGAATTTTTTAATTCGACTATGGATGTGCAAAGTCACACAGCATTATAGTTTCATTAACAACTCAATCCAGACTGCCAACACTATCAATGTCGTCGGCTTATTCCAATAGCGGATTCACTTTATGGTTGCAGTAGGCCAAGAAAAGTAGAAGTAGAAGTGAGTAGAAGTGCGTGCACCTCTCTGTATTACAATAACGAGTAAATATTTAACCACACATTTGAACTCTTTTGAAGCTTTATTGTGCACAAGCATTAGTGTAACTATGTGACTGGCTCGTATGTTTCCAAGTTCAGCAGTTGATGGCTCCTTGGGGGCAGTGGCAGTATACCTTTTCCATTATGGAACTGTCCCATATATTTCAGTTCAGGATACTTTAAGTCTCTCTCCTATAATGTCTCTGATGGCTTCCCCAAAAACATCCAATGGAATTTCACATGATCATATCAGAGAGAAAAAAAACTGCAGACAAAACTAAAATCAGTCCCTGGATCTACAAATAGTTTGGCAGGCTTCACCTGTTTAGGCATTTAGCAAATACTGTTTGTGGAAAAAAGATACTTACTGTTTAAATTAATACATGAAATCCCTTATTTGATTGAAGGGCTGTGGTTATATTAATTGATTGTAAACATTAAAACAAGAACACAATTGTAACTTTTACTGTTTGAGCTTTAAAAATACTTCACATTAGTTTGTAATAATCCTTCTCTTGGAATCTTCCTGCAAAAAGTCTTCCACATGACCAAAAACTGAGCTTTTGTTGACTCTGGATTAATCTGTTAACCTCCTGCTTTCAAAGCATCTTCTGGCCACTTTTGACTATTTGTCGATATTGTGGTTGTTTGTTTTGTTTTTTTTTTATATCCAAGTGGCTGGTTACACATAAGTGTTTTACATGGTCACGTATTTTATACGTGGTATAAAATAGTGATTTCGACTGAGGGTCTCAGTGCAGCTGTCCAGTTCACCTGGTCTAATATTTTATGCAGTTGTATGAGAAGAGAGGGATGTGTCGAGTTTAGTGACTGCAGAGGTGATAGAACAAAAAGTCAGATGCTCTATTCACTCCCTTGCAAATCAAATTTGAAGGAAGTACAAGTGTAATTTGCACTTTTTAGAATTCCTTATTTCCTCTAATATTATGTCTCACATCTGTAATTTGAAGAAAGTGTATTGTGTTATTGTCACCTCTCCAGTGGGAAAAACTGAATCAATGTTGTCTCTTCACGTGAAGCTAAATTGTTTTCAGGGTAATAGAGACGACATTTACGCTAGGTCACCTGCAGAAGTCAAGCTTAGGTGGATCTTTTTTTTTTTTTGGTAGAAAATTTGGATGAATGAATTTCACTAGTGATTTACTCCTTAGCTGATCCTAGTGTAGGGCTTCATCCTTTCCTCCTGCAGTACTGCTGCCTCAGAATATAACCTACTTTATTTTTTTTATAAACCTGTTCTGCCAATGAACACGTTAAAAAGCCATTTATCTGTATACATGACCAAGGAATCAGATTCCACTGGTGGATAAATGTGTTATTATCTACATTTTGTAATTACACGTGAACACAGTTCTTCTGTTCATGCTTCATTCATGCAATGGCCAGAGGCATTATGTTTTTAGGTTGTCTGTCCATATGTGCATCATTAGGTATCTCTTAGGGGGGACTTAATTCAAATTTGAGGCACATTCCCCAGGACCCAAGGATGAACTGATTAGATAGTGGTGATTTCAGAGGTTAAGGTCACTGTGAC
>VUQI01027201.1:0-11012 GCA_015106735.1 Paratilapia polleni
GTTTTAAAATTTTTTGTTTTTTTTTTTTTTTTTTTTTTTTTTGCCTGGTGTGCTTTTCTTTTCTATCCAGAACTGTTTAATGTTGCAGTCTCTTTCAAAAGAGACTCAAAGTGCATAGTTAAACAGGGCTGCAGACCTTACAGCCATTCATTTGCAAAGAAAAACACAAACACATCTCTACCAGACTGCACAGACTTGCTGTGCACCAACCAGACTCTGATCCATGGACGGATGAATGTCATCTGACATCTGTCTGTATGTCTTTCTGTAATGCCAATTCTCTTTTGCATTCTCTCTTTCCTGAACCCTTCACTGTGGGAGTCACCCTCGGGTAGCTAGTATGTATAGAGAGCCTCAGTGTTGCTTTAAAGGCCATCGAGTCATCCTGTTGAGTAAATGCCACTGCAGGATTAGAGCAGATTAAAAAGAGTGTTTTCATGCAGTGAAAGTGTGGAAAATAAATCTTAACACCTCAGCATGTTTCTGAAAGCTGATTTTCCCTCATTAACACATTGCCACAGTGTGAAATGCAAAGGGAAACAGCCAGAAAGTTCAGGAAGTAGACTGTATAACTTGCATGCATGCCTTAATTTCTTACCTCCTGTTGCTAGCAAACAACAGCTATTTGTCTGCAAAAATCACTAAGAAACACACTGAGGTGGAGTAAAAAAAAACATGAAGAGCTCACTTTTCAACATGTCTCCCTTTCTCCTTTCTTTCCCTCTTTAATCATTGCTTGCAGTTCCCTACGTTCTTCTCAGTCACCTGAGCAACGAATCAGGTACCAGGTTTTTGAGTAGCTGCCAGATGAGGAGGCTTTGAACCCAGTGTCCTCGAAACACTACTGTGGATGAATGTCAATGTATGCAGAAAGTTCTCTAGAGAGCAACATTTGTTTTTTGTAACAGCAGTTCTGGGTGGTGGATACAGTCGGCATTCTGCACAGATCCCTTTGCATACTTTGACAACATTCACCTCACTGAGTTTAGTCTCTCCCCCCCTAGCATGCCCTCAGTGTTTTAGTTTAATGCATGAGCTGCTGGTGTTACTTCCTGTCAATTCAGTTGGAATGCAAATTCTATGTTCTCCTGTTGTATTACTGTTAGAACATTGTTGGATAATTCGATTAGTCTCCACATTTGAGAATGGTTTGCATGCTAAGCACTTATTTTCTGTTGTTGTTGTGTTGCGGTATCTGTATTCCCACATTGCAATGAGTCTGTGGGCTGTGTGAGTGGAATATTAACGCACATTTCTCTTTCAGTGCCTTCAGCAGGAATGACTCGCTTGGCTCGCTCACGCACCACCTCCTCTTCCAGCATCACCTCCATGGACAGCAGTCGCAGCCGCAACAACCTCAACAGCCTGCTGGAGGGCAGCGCTACTGGGACCCCGGACAGCCAGGCCAGGCCCCAGACCATGGAGGTCTCCTGCTAAGCCCCACCTTACCCCTGCACTCTCCCATAGTAACTTATGTGCCCTCTCCACCTCTCTCTCTCTCTCTCTCTCTCTTCCTCTCTCTTTCTCTCTCAACCTAAGCAGCTCAATGCTAGGAAGATCTGTAATGACCTATGTGATTAGAAAGGAGGATGTAATAAATGTATTAACAGATGCATATTATAAAGTATTATATTAAATACACTGTCAAAGTCACATTCCTATCAGAAACCATAACTACATTCAGATGTGTTGTATATTCACAAACCATATGATTGACCATATGACTCAAATGTCCAACCCTGTATTTATTTTTTTCACATTGTCTTTGTTTTAAATGTCTTCATACGCTGTAGAAATCACATCAAAATAACTGTTTCTAAAACTAACATGTGGACTACATTGACTGTAAATCATGTGTATTTGTGTCTTTATCTTCAAGCTAACTGCAATGCAAATTAGATACAAAGTATAGAGAAGGATCACTTAATATTTGCAGAAATAGGGCTGCAGTACATGTAAAGTGATGTGGATGACAGATGGAAGTAGCATTGCATACTGTAGCACACTGTAAGTAAAGCTAAGTTAAATCCTTGTAGAGAGCTGCTTTTGAACTTTCAGTTGTGTTTTACTTGACAATATTTGAACTTACTTTGGCTTCTTTTTGTAATTGAACTCCATCTCATTTTCCCTTCTGGTTTGTGTTTATGTTTTTTTTTTTTTGTTTTGTTGTTCAGTTGAATAGATGACTCATTGGTGTTTTAACAATCTTCAACAAGTGGGATCTGATGTGAAAAGTATGAGTCCCTTCCCTTAGGGGTCAAGTGATGCTTCTCACTGTCTGCTCATTTATATTACTACTGAATAAAGATACAAGATGAGAACATGTCTGTTTTTTTCCCCCCATTTATCAGTGCATTACCAATAATTCTGCTAAACTAAGTGCATGTGAACAAGTGTAATGTATTTGTTTGAATGAGTGACAGAAAGAGAAAGTATGTCTCTGAGCAGATAATTGTCATACCTTGCCTCTGCTGTTAGTGGAAAAGTGCGGAGACTGTGGTGAGTTTGTTTCCAACCGCTCTTGTTCTTATTTTGTTACTGAGAGATAACTGCTGTCACAGATGAGGCAATCTATATTTAGCACACGTTACAAAAACAGTGATCAGCTGCTCTGCAAAAAAGATGAGATTAATTTCTGAAAATGTATAGAGTGGAATGGTAATGAAGTGTTAATTTGTTAATCATAACACCCACTGAGGACTTGCTTACTGTAATATTCTGGGTTCTCCATTGCTCATTACTAGTTTCCCTTAATTGATGGCAAAGAGAAATTGACCTCTCTCCAAGTAGTTTGAATATATTCTAGTGTAATGACATGCATTCGCCCTGTTTTTGTTGACATCTGTGGTGCATTTACTGAGGTCATACTTTGAGAATCTGAATTGGATTGACGTATACTGTCATAATAATTGCATAACTTTTACATGGAATGGGGATTCAGCTAACACATAGGAAATATGCACCATTTGGTGGCCTTTTTTCAGTTTCCATTTGAGAAAGATGTGCCTCAGTGGTACGGAATGAGTTAATTTCTGATTTCAAAAAAGAGCGCAAAGTTCTTTCCATCTGTGCTAACAGGCTGCTCTAGTTGATTCAGCACCAATCTGATCTGTTCTTGCTGTATTGTTTCCATTCAGGATACACTTGCTCATTTGCTTCTCAAGACGCTCAGAGTACATCAGATTAAATCGCAGAACTAGGAGAGATATGACATTTTTATCTTGGTCTTATTAATATTTCCGAGTGCAAACTTCTTTTTTTTTTTTCTTTTCAGCAGAGACAAAACAATTTCTTTCTGCCATCTCATGGTTACATAAGTATTGGGGCTACACAGTTATCACTGAATTAATAACTCATTTAAAAAATTAATTCTTAATCATCTTTGACCTTTTCACACCTATAGGATTTGCATATACAAAAGACGAGGACCCCACTGCTGCTCTGCTGCATTGATTCTGTGGTGTCAGCATGATGGATGAACCTGTGACTGATGAGAAATCATGGCATGAGTAGGCTGGCAGTGGAACCTCACTATTCTGCAGAGGTTTGAGTTTTATCTAGTGGTAACATGACTGATAACAATGTAAAGAGAGAGGCTGAGAAAGAAAATGTGTCCACACTTTTCCATTATCCAGATATTTCAAAATACAAAAATCCAGAGAGTTTGTCCAGTGTAAGCCTATTTGACATTAACTGGTACTGTGAACTGATGACACCTCTTCAACCCACAACATTGTGCCATAAGGTTCATGTATACGGAGATGCAAATTTCGCTTACGTAGACAGTTCATTCCATAAACAAGTGCACTATTAGTGCCACTTCAAAAGAGCCTGCATCAACATGATCAGATCATCACGAGGCTTTCTATGTGACAAAAGTATTGCACGTCACAGGAAGCTGCAGCTGGGCCACATACATAAAGGTCAGACAGGAAGCATCCTCTCTTCAGTAAGCTCACACTATAAACAGCTGCAAAAACACAGCAGTCTTCTTGAGAACAGATCAGAGCAGGGAACACATTGATTGATCAGCATGCCTGAGTAGGAACCTGAGCTTATACATGTACCGCATGTCATCCACATACATTGGTGTGCTGAAGGCAGATGAGCATTTGCATTGACTTGGAATTTACTCGTTATCGTGAGAACAGTCTAACTACTTGTGTGGAATATCTTTTCTGGGGAAGCATTTTTCATACAAGAATTGAAAAAGGTGAGTACATAACTTGTTTTTCTTTCTTTTTTCTTTCTTTTTTCTTTCTTTCTTTCTTTTTTCTTTCTTTCTTTCTTTCTTTCTTTTTTCTTTCTTTCCTTAATAAAATGTATTGCCTTTATTGCATGAGTTTTGTATTTTTCACTCAGCAATGATCACGCACTGTGGAGAAATGGACTGATTAGCTACAGTTTTATTTTTTTTTAAGATAATTTGAGATACTTTATTACCTTGCTGTTACCACACAAGTAAAATCTCACCTTTCTTCTCTGGTGAGAAGTTGACCTTATTTCTCAGGCACATATTGGAAGGAAATTTAACACAGGATATCATACCTCTTGTTGTGGTTAGGCACCTTCTTGTATTATTTGGTTTTGTTGCCTGGTTTCAGGTGACATATAAAAATCTACTGCATCTGCAAGTAGTTTTACTGATGCCATAATGCCAGTGCAATAACTATGGATGTAGTTAAATTATGAATATGAGTTATTAAAGACAATTTTCTAATAATTCTGCACCTGTCTCAACCCCTCTCTCTCTGCTTCTTTTTTAGCCGCAGCAGACATTTCAAATTAGCAAGAAACCAAAGACCATGGGGACCTGCCCCATCAGATGCCAATCCAGTATGACAGTCCTTGAAAACCCAACTGAGTCTATGTCAACAGGTAGGTTTAATCCCAAGGACAGAAACATGCAAAATAAACCAAAGGAAAATTTAACATCAAACATCTCTTTCTTTCTCTCTGCAGACAGCCAGGAAAGCGTCATTGTGTCTCTCGTTGATTACCCATCATTTGGAGATACAGGACTGACCATGTGCATTGGGGAAAGACTAAGCATCGCATCAGAGTGTGTATTACACCCCTAATGTTTCAGCTTTACCATTCAGATAGACAAATATAATTAGTGATGACTGACTTTTTTTTTTTTTAACTAAAAGCGATGGAGACTTCGTAATGGTGAGATCCACAACGACAGGCCGGGAGAGCTACATCCCCACCTACTACACAGCCAAAGTTACAGACAGGTGAGCTACAGACATGAGGAATGTGTTAGCACATTTGTCTCATTTTTCTGTGTGTGTGAGAAAAGGCAGAGGAGTTGCACAGAAGCAGAGAAAAAAATGTGTGTGTTTGTTGGGGGGGGGGGGGGGGGTCCCTGAGAGGCGGGAGGAGTCTCTGTGTAGGTTTGGAACAGGACTTTTATCTTCAGTGACATGATCAGCCTCCCTCCTGTAGTTTCAGTCCTCCTCCAGTGGCGAATGTGCTCTGATGTTGTTCCAGTGGATTTTTCCAAACAGCAAAATATCTGTCTTTTTTTTTTGTTTGTCTTTCAACATAACACTGTCATATCATCCCACTGGTCTGAATGTGCATATGTTCCTTTTTTATTCAGGTGGCTGTTCACAGGCATCAGCAGGTACAAAGCAGTGGAGCTGCTCATGCTTCCTAATAACCAGAATGGAGCCTTCTTGATCAGAGAGTCAGAGACAAACAAAGGTTAGAGGGTTTTTTTTTTTTTTCCTTTTTTAATTGCAAAATGCATTACAAACATATTCAGTCCAAGCCCGACGTGCTGTTAGGGACTTTTACATTTCTTCATTTCTAGCTACATTTCCCTGTAGCCTCCTTTTGGTGGGGGCTTTCTTCTTGTTGAAAAGGGGTATTTCCTCCCCATATTTTCTTTTTCATTTCTTCTGTACTATAAATGTGGTATTTGCATGGTACTCTAATTTAGTATTTAGGATTGATTTTTATTGTGTATATACATTTTATTAGTATTCCTTTTCAACCACTGAGCCCAGTATTGTAGTTTTCTTAAGCCAAATTACCCTTAAACTATTATTTCCATTTCTACTGAAGGTACAGCTATTTAAAGGATATACTAGAAAGATCAGTAGAGTTGTTCAGCTTGCCTTAGAAACAACTGAAATGATGGCTAACAATCAACAACGGCATATTTTAACTGCTGCATCTGTGTGTTATTGCTGTGTTTAGATTCCTACTCTCTATCTGTCTTGAGGAGAACCAACTCTTCGTACCAGGACGGTGTGAAGCACTACCGCATTTGTACCCTCCCAAATGGCTGGGTCTACATATCTCCACGTCTTACCTTCCCCTCTCTGCATTGCATGGTGGAACACTATTCAGGTTTGTACTAAGGTTGTGACTATTTTGCTTTAACACAAAAACCCTGAAAGAGTGATGCTAAAATGCTGCCTTCTTTTGCAGAGTCTGCAGATGGATTGTGCAGCCGGCTGACAATGCCTTGCTTCATCCAGGGTTTAGAAGATGCTGGAGAGGCCAGGCCTGTTCCAACAACTACCAGGAGGCCTACCATCAAATGGAAGGACATTAGCAGGTGTGGCTCTCTCTATTGCTTCTACTGATGACCGCCATAAGATGTCACTCTATGACTCGTTTTGCAGCACTACATTTCCTATCTTAGTATCAGGGTCATCCATTTCAGCTTATGCTGACACTGTGTCAGAAAGATAATGATTCAATGCTGCAGTAATGTGCTGAGTAAACTGGTGTGAAGAGTGTGTAAACAATACCAGCAGATATACCGACAGATAGGACTGTGGTTGCACTGGGTATGTGCCAGGTGTGAAAGTGTGGAACCTGCAAATGTAGAGCAGGATGTGCACGTTGAAACTGCAGCCTCGAGCGGATTCAGTTATTTGATCACTTTCCTCATTGAAGTCTCAAATTCTTTTTTTGTCCCCTCCAGATCGGTGATCTTAAGGAGAAAGAGAACAGAGTCAGACAACTCTCTGGTGAGTGAGGGGCTCAGGGAGGCCATTTACTCCTACCTCCAAATGACTGAGGCCACCGATAACAGCTGGGACACTTGAGGAAAGAGGAAGAGCGAAGTCAGATGCTGTAATTCTCAACCTGCAGCTTGGGTGACCCACTGGAAGAGGCCGTCTGCACGCCCAAATGTAGTCTTTGTAGGCTGCCCTGGAATCACAGGAGGACTGAGGCACTACACCGTTTGGAGACGTGGAATACTGCAAACTGTATGAGCTGGAGGACTGTTGTGTGTGTCTCCAAAGAGGCATGGGGAGGAGCTGTGAGAAGTTTGTTGTCATTTGATTGTAAACGTTTAATGTTTCTTTTAATTTATATACTAATGCATACATGCAGGTTGAATGTAATATTATGTGTTCATATTATTGGAATATGATTGCCATCATGGTTGTTATTGGAATCCAATAAAATATATCAGTTATGTGATAAATGTGCAACATATTAAAATATAAGCACGCAATCATAAAGACGGCTGGCCTGAATTTTCTTTTTTCTTTTCTCTTTATATTTTTTTTCTATATTTATATATCGCAGTAATTTATAGAAGCACGCAGTCTCGCAGAGTCTGCTTCTCTGCCAGCAGATGCCGCTTAATTACCCCGATAATTCATCAAAGCCTTTCACTTCCTGCCCAAACAGTTCAGTTCAGGAAGAAGAAATAATGGCGACGCTTCTGGGGTACGAGTCCCCTTGTACAAGAGGAAAACGAAGAAATTGCAGTAGCAATATCGTCACAAAGTTCGCGGCCACTAAAATCACCGGCCAGGGCTTCAGTCGAGGGACACAGGTGAGAGAAACGACATATGTTTTGACTGTTAAAACACCCGAAGGTTGATCGACTGAGACCAGGGACTTGCGCTTGGAATCAAGCCTGAAAATGAAGACGCTGTTTGAGAGACGTAACTGAAGCTGTAGTCGCTCCTGTCAGTTTGGACTTTACTAGCAGTCTGAAACATTACGGGTGTTTTTCTATAACGCAAATCGTAAACGTTAATACGAATTATTTCTGAGGAACCCTTTTTTGCTCGCTGACAAGCCAAATAACGTTGTCACTACGGCGAGTGTATAAAGAAAGCTCCGCTTCAACTCGCTCTTTTGTTGTTAGCTTCACATTAGCTTAGCATTACAGGCCAGGTTAACTGCGATATGAAACGCTTTAAAATTGAGTTTTGTCGGACCAGTCTTGTTCCTGTTGGGCATAAGAGTGTAAATGTTACTATAGAGCCCCTCAATTAATTTAGGAAATACTTGAATCTTGTTATAAACGGCAGTAACATTTGCTAATGTTAGCAAAGGAGCTAGCGACAGCTAGCTAGCTAAGCCAGCTGAATAGCTGCGGTGATTACGTAACGACACACTAACCACAATAACTATCGTTGCCATAAATGGGTACTCCACAACAGCTGTTACGGCATGGTAACGTTAGCAAGTTTATTTTTGTACTATTTACACGATATTTCTAAGTCTGAAGGGTTGGTTGGTTGGCGTGGATTTAACGCAAGCGATAGTTTACGTCAACTGTTTTCATTTTCACGTATCTTCATGCATATGAACGTCGCACTTGTGCGGGTGTTTCCACACACATTCAGCTGGTGTATATCTGTTTCATGTTATTACCTGTCCACTCATGATAAAACCCTCAAACTGCAAGCTGACAAACAGATTTATACCTTTTGCCTTTCACATTTCCCGCAAACCTAGTTTGTGGTGATTTTTACAGATAAGCTTTGTCATTAAGCAGATGTTCTAGTAGCGCATATTGTCAATGTTATCTATTAACACCCCGGATGACCCTGAAAATGTGGACAAGTTTTCTCAGGCCGTCCAGTGAATGTAATAACTTGCTTAATTTGGGAAAACACAGGATTCCTGACAGTGGTGTCAGGACTCCCGTGGTATCAACATTTTAAGGAGAGTAGGTCATGTGCTATCGTTTGAACCTTGATTTGTCAGAGCAGTTCATGTGTTTTAGGGTGAACTGCCTCTCGCACGTGAGTTATAGGTAATTATTTGATTATTTGTTGCCCTTTTGCTGAATTTCAGCCAATTTGTTGAAGAGGTGGAGCACTGTCAAAAGAAGAACCCATTAAATTTTGTTGCAGATCCAGATTACTTTCTTTAAAATTGTCTGACAGGACATTTGTCCTTGGTTGAGTGATGACTCACTGATGACTGACTGATCTTCTACTTCAGTCTCTTTAATGAAAATGGGCAGTCTTAGGTCTGGGTTAAATAATTTCCTGCGGTTTCCTGCTTTGTAAAGCATGTAAGTGCCAGTAGGAAGACTGGCTTGTTTTCACACTTATTACGTGTATAGAGGAAACAAAAATGTAATAAAATATAGTTAGGAGTAAATGGACAGTGTCAGGCTATTCTGTTTTGGGAAAGAGCCACATGAATTATCAAGTAATTTGTTATGCACAAATCTGTCATTTTGTTGTTGTAGCTTTTTATTTTATTAATATTCAGTGAGGATTCTTGTGATAGCCAGACATAAAGCACATCCATATGTATATGTAACTTAGAGTCAGTAGATATTCTAGGTAGATGTAGAAAATTATCTTCTTCCAAAAAGCTTATGCTTCACAAAAGGTTTTGGTTTCCTGACTATGAGCCAGACAGGTTAGGACTCTCGGCTGTATGGATTTAGATTTTGAAGGGGTAAAACAGAAACTGTCTGTTGGGGCATGTTAATGTTAGTAGTCTACTGTATGATCCAAGGTGTGGTTTTGTAGTTTCATTTAAAAGAAGGCTTATAACCTTCCTGTACTCTTGAGCCTTTACTTGCTTTGAAAAATTGTAAACTTAATTTATGGGAATGAGTATTGTGAGATGGCATTTTTGTATTCATTTTATGTTAAATATTTAGTTTTGACTAATCACATAGGCTACTTATAGGTTTTACAGGTATTCTTTACTGTGAGTCAAACTCTGCCTTTGGGTATATGAAATATGCTATTAAGGTCAAAAACAAAATCTTTAAAACCCTTTAAAAAATTGGATTTTTCACTGTGTACAGCTGTGTTCATACAAACTTCAAACTATTAGAATAAGGTGTGGGATGTTGTTTCTCACATGTAGCAGATGGTATATGTCACTGTTTTTTTTTCACTACTGAAAATACTGTGTAGTATGGTGGTGCTGCCTGAGCATAGTGTGCAGGACACAGCAGGACAGACAACACACATTCGCTGTGAATTATCGAAGCAATTACCTGTGTTGTTCATAGATTGGCTTAATCAGATGTTACAGACTTGAACTCTTTCCCCCTTGGGTGCCTGGTAGGTGTAACCCTTGTTTCTCTTTTCTCAACTGAGTGGTTTCTGTCAAATTTCAGGCTTGCTTCCAGGACAAAATGACTGGGTGTGCATCAGACATTAGTGAGGGTGATCTTTGCCTATACAGCTTACTAGGCCTATCCTTGAAAAAACACGGAACCTGTTCTAATGGTCATCATACAACATCTTTATTGATATACATTGAGGTGTCAAAACTCGTCATTAAGGGTACTGGGGAAGTCGTCAAATGTTATCTTTATGGTGGAAAGAGTTAAAATAGGGAGCTTGTGGGATCAAGTCTGTTCAATCCTAATTAGACTGATTCTGACACGTGCAATCTCATATACTGCTCCTCCGAGTAGTATCTAGTTCAAGGCTGCCATGCATGTGTGAAAAGGGCTCATGTTGCACTATCTAAAGTTGCCTCTTTTTATGTGTTGTAGCTCCCAGCAGGCCTGCTCCAGGAGAGAGATAAGCGCGCCAAGTGGAATGGCATCCCTACTCTGCTCCAGAAGCTCTATGAGAGCAGCCATCCCAATAGTGACCTCTCCCATGCCCACACCTTTCTTAAGGTAGCCACATAGCACTAG
Organism: Paratilapia polleni; assembly: GCA_015106735.1. NCBI lineage: Eukaryota > Metazoa > Chordata > Actinopteri > Cichliformes > Cichlidae > Paratilapia > Paratilapia polleni. The sequence continues at coordinate 10,895 of VUQI01027201.1, forward strand.
TCCATCTAACTGTGGAATGACTGGTTTTAGCCACTTATTTAATGAATGTTTTACTTTGGAACCTGCGTGATTTAAAAAAAAAAAAAAAAAAAAAAAAAAAAAAACCCAAACTTTTTTT
>VUQI01027204.1:0-14305 GCA_015106735.1 Paratilapia polleni
TATGGGAGAGAGACAGGGTTAATAATAGCTAATGATTAAATGCAAGTGGTGTAAAAACACATGGGGGGTGAAAGGAAGTGAGGAAGAGGAAGTGCTCAGTGCATCATGGGAAGCCCCCAGCAGCCTAAGCCTATTGCAGCTTAACTAAGAAATGGTTCAAGGTCACCTGATCCAGCCCTAACTATAAAGCTCTATCAACAAGAAAAGTAGAGAGGGTGTCTGTCTCCTGAATCCAAACTGGGAGCTGGTTCCACAGGAGAGGGGCCTGAAAGCTGAAGGCTCTGCCTCCCATTCTACTTTTAAATACCCTAGGAACCACAAGTAAGCCTGCAGTCTGAGAGCCAAGTGCTCTATTGGGATAATATGGTACTATGAGGTCTTTAAGATATGATGGGGCCTGATTTTTTAAGACTTTGTATGTGAGGAGAAGGATTTTAAATTCAATTCTGGATTTAACTGGTAGCCAATGAAGAGAAGCTAATATGGGAGAAATATGGTCTCTCTTTTCTCCCTGTCAAGTATATTTAAGCATTAATTAATAGGACTACTGATGGTGCAGTAGTACATGAAGCTGAGAGCCACAGGCAGCGTGGAAATACGAAGCGTTAGGACGCACTAACTCACTACAACATGAATCTGGACGGGCACACAGAGCGCAGTCCGTCACCTTCTCAGTGTTTTAGCGTTCTTTGTCCTGAGGAACTTGGACTCGTTATCTCTGAGCTCTGCTTTCCCTTCTTATCATTTAAAAGCGAGACAAGGTGGGTCGAAGTCAGCTGACTGAGATTTCACTGACGGATCGATAATCTTATCGTCTCTCTGGGGAAGAAAGACAGACAGGACCGTCTCACCGGTGTTCCCATCATGGTGTAGGACTTCCCCGAGCCCGTCTGGCCATAGGCGAAGACGCAGGCGTTGTAGCCCTCGAACGCCGCCTTCAGCACGTCGGAACCCAAATCTTTGAAAACCTGCAAGTGAAAGAAAATAAACGAGGTTTTATTTCTGCTTCGTGACGTCGCAGACTGCGCTGTGCTGAATCAGAGATCACGTCAGAGTGAAAACACAGTTCATCAGCAGGAAGCTGCATTGGCTGAGAACAGTCACCTCATGCGACAGGCCCACTCACCTTTTCCTGAGAGACGAAGGCGGCGCTCTTACAGTCCATCGAGTCATAGGAGAAGTCGTACGTGAAGGTTTTGGTTTGCTCCCTCATTGAGTCTCCAAGGACGCCATCGGAGATCTGAACCAATCACAATGCAGAAGTTATAAACTGAGCCACGAGGCCGTGTTACAGCCGCCTGAGAAATAATAAAGTCACCTTCAGGTTGGTGATGGAGGTTTTGGTTCCTTCCATCTTGATGATGCATTTTGCGGTCAAATCCTTCTCCCTGAAAAACACCACAAACCTTCATCAAGATTTTCTCTCTTTTCTGGGTGAACACGAGAAAAACTTCTTCCTGATTTACCTTCAATCAAAAAGACTCTCACATGTTTGTTTTCCTTACTTCCTGTCACATATCACCTGTTCAGGTGTGGATGATCATATTACACACGACCAAAGTTTCCAACAATCAGGTCAGAGTATGTACGAGTAATCTGTGAGCCCAAAGCTCAGACTGCTCTAAACACTCAGCTCATCACACTTTTTTCCACTCTTGGCTCTGTATGATGTCACAGAGATGCTCCGCCCATCTGCTGTTTGTGAGGGGCAGCCAATCAGAAGAAAGTTGCCATAAAGTGGGAGGAGCTACAACAGCTTGTTTCAGACAGAGGATGAAGTAAGGCCCAGAATCAGATAAAGAAGGATTATTCTGAACTGTGACTCACACAGAGAATAAACCCCAGCTGTGGGTTTTTTCCTCCGTCGAACCAAACTGAAAACTGGAAAAAATACTAAAAAAACATTAATGAATCAAGTCAACTCAGTAAGAATAATAAGTCAGCAGGCCCGAAGCCTGAGCCTCGCAGGTGAAACGGATCCATTCATCCTGCTCGGCTCTCCTGATGCCCGAACAGCTCCTCATTGGAAAGATGTCTGACAGGAAAAATATTCTACATCTAACTTTCACTTAAACTGACTTTTCTAAGTGGCGTCTCGTTGCTGATAGGTCCACAGCAGCTTCTGTGCCGCCCACTCTGTCTGCAGATAAACACCTCTCACACACTGCAAAGAAACTGCACTGGTCCTTTAAAACAAGCCTCCTCATGCCTAAATAAAAAGGAATAAAACTGGAGCCTGTGGTGCTGCCATGAATAAAGTCCACATGACTGAAGCTGAATTACTGGCAACATGTTTGCTTTGTGGACTCTGCGGTCTCCACCCTCGTTTATTCTCCGGCTTCACTCAGGTGTGTTTCATCTCGCGGAGACGCAGCGAGTGCACAGCAGGTTGTGTAACCCCGTTTGCTCCCATAATGAGGCCGTCATATGACCGAGGATCGAGTTAAAAAAGAAAACGGGTCAAGGGTCAGAGGAGAGGAGCTTAGGTCTGCAGAACAGTTTGATTTAACCAGCAGGGCAGATATTACACACAAACACACACTTCGTATTCTGCTCACTTATCTGCTTCATATGAAGCTTCATATGAAGCTTCATATGAAGCTTCATATGAAGCTTCATATGAAGCTTTATGCACATTTATCTGAACATTTTGTCTTTAATTTGCACTCATTTAATCAGACCTGCTGTATACCCGCTCTGCACCCGCTCCATTTTAAAGGGCCATTCCTTCATGTTTGTGCTCGTTCTTCTTCTCGTATGTCAAACCGGTCGGTGGCTTTTACGCTCGTGTGCCGTCATCATTTTCATCTCATTACAGTTTTATTTTATTAAAATTAAAATATATTCTTCAGATTTTCACAGGAAATTCAGACCGAGAGGATAAACAGCAAACGGATCAGTCCCGCAGAGTTAACTTGAACTGTTAATGAAATCGAGGCGTAATCATCATTTAAGAAATTTAACTCCACGTTCAGTCTTCAGTAATTAGAAAGTGTGGACTGATGTTTCCAGATGTGCAGCGCTCAGTCAGCTGAAAGCCACTCAGATCACACTGCATTACTCTGATAGAAACCATCTGTTCTCACTGGCTTCGTGTTCTAGTTGAGCTTTTGTTTTTTTGTGTATATTTATTGTTGAGTGATGGTAACTGTATATTTTGCATAGCTTGTACAGCACTTTGGTCAACAGACGATGTTTTAAATGTGCTACAGAAATAAACTTTCACTTGACTGTTAACATAATGTCACAATTATGAGTGGGATAATATAAAACATCAATTTAACTTCAATAATATGCATTCTGACTGATTCATACATTCAGAAACTCGTCATTGAGACACAAACCACTGAGATATACACGCCTCACCTGGCCATCAGGTGAAATCCACAGTTACCACCATCACAGAGTCCAGCACATTTTGTATGTTTCAGTTCTTTTAAGGATTCTTCCACAGAGTCACATCGTTTAGTCCAAACACCACAGTCCTTTAGTCCACCATACCTGTCACACTTTACTGGTTTTGAAGCAGTTCCCATTTTGTTCTGAAACTGGTTTTCTCATTTTGTTGATTTTACCTTTGTAATTTTATCACTGGCAGCTTTAGCACCGCCCAGGACCCCCGGAGTCCCCTAACAGACCTGTCACAGTCCTGATGGTCCTGCAGTGTATCACAGCTGGCTGATTCGATGCATCACCAACTAGACTGAACGCGGTGGTTCATGAGTTTCAGTCTAAGCGTGCGTGATGGCGGCTCTCAGAATCCCACTGACCTCCTGAGCTGCCATGATGTCACATCCGTAGACTTAAATCAGCATGATCCCACTTTGTCCCTAAAACTTAGACTCTTATGTTTTCACAGCCTGCACCATCTACAGAAGTCTTTTACCCATAATCCTGATCGACTGATTAGTTTTCAGGTTAGGTGGCCATCGCTTGATAAAAATTATTTTAATACAATCCTGATTTTTCAGAGAAAACTGAAGCAATGAGAACTATATGTAATGAGACTGGGACGTCCGAGTAAACCCCCCCCATAATCATAAAAACACTAAAAACAACTGTAAGTGTTTAGCTTTAGTTCAAACAATAAAAACTCAGCTGAAGCAAATAAACCAACTCAACTCCAGAACAAACTCAAATAAAACTAAATAAAAATAAAACCTTAAAAAACGAACTGTATTGTGCACTGAAACCACACAGAAAATCTCCGTTTGTCCTTCAGTTTGATCGGATGTGTCAGCACAAACTGCCCGAGGAGCCTTTAATGCATCAAGTTTAATCAGTGACGAGTCTGTGACACTTTTACATCCTAAATAAACCCATAAGCAGAATCCAGGAAACCAGCAGAAGTGATACCGTTCACTTCAACGTGTGTGAAACTTCAAATCATAAAAAGTGAATCTAACAAACATTTTACCCTAAAATAAAATAAAGACTGAACATACAAACTTTATTAACTCTGACACACACGGAGGAGGTGTGGGTGAACCTGAGGCCCCTCAGGGCCACTTCCATCCGTTTTCAGCACTCTGATCTCTGCACAAACTGCTCCAGCTGAGCCCGCGGAGCCTCTCAGGTACACACAGGTGAGGCGATGATGTCAGCCTGCGTTTAAATCCCTGAATGAACACCTGCTGCTGCTGCTGCGCAAACAGCGGAAACCGTGAAACACCTGAGCGGCTGTTAGCGCCCGCTTTAAGCCGCTTTGAGAGCCGCAGGTTGGAGGATTTCTCCGCTTCCTGCCCGTGTGTTTAAACACCAGCGGCTAACCGGCTCACTTAGCATCAATAAACACACAAACAGGCATTAAACTCCCTCAGATGGGACGGTTACCGTCAAACAGCCGTGTTATCGTCCGTAACTCACCGCCTGTTCATGGGCCGGACGCGCACAGCCACCCGGACCGATGCCATGGCTCATCCCGCTGCTGTCGGTCCGGTCCGCTCAGGTTTAGCCTCAGAGAGGAGCTGCTTTATAGCTGCTAACCAGCTAACGGGCGACAGGAGCCGCGGCGAGATAAAGAGGGCAAAAGTCGCGCAGATAACAGCGGAACTGCGGGAGAAAGGGTCGAACTGCACAGACACAGGGGGTGGGGTGGCCTGGACAGCGCCTGGGGAGACAGTGGATGTTATCAGGGTCCGCTGACACCGCGTCGCTGTCCCGCTGCGAACCGGCTCACATCCATGGTCACTGTTAGCTGTTAGCCCGTTAGCCGGCATCAGGTGGTAAAAAACATTGGGATGTATGGAAGCCAGGGGAGGTCAAAACTCTGGAGTTAGGTGGAAAAATATATATAAATAAATGTCATTTTTAATGTATAGAAGAAAGGGGGAGGAAGGACATTAGAACACATTTATTTATATTCATAAAACCAAAAAGTAAAATCATATTTACAATAATAAAGCAGGGTCTTTACCCCACAATATAAAGCACCTGAAGCAACTGTTATTTGGTGCTATGTAAATAAAATTGAATTGAACTGAACAACATGCAAGGTTTTTATATACATATTTTTTCTATCAGTTTTTTTAATTTAATTTAAAAATGCCAGCTGTTTACTTGGCAAAGAGTGCAAAAACTCTGGACTACAGTAAATACTAAAAAGTCAGTTTTTCATTTTTTAAAGGGACAGAATGAAAGCTGGAAACTAGTATATATAAATAACATATTTACAGAGATATATGAGTATGGCTTTTTGCATGTTTCATATGGTATGCAATGAAGAAACATAGTACAGGGTTGTAATGAGAACCCAGTTTTTTAATTGACTGAAAATTAATCTGCAAACATTTTTTCTTAAAGAAAAAAATGATGTTTACTTACCTGATGTTTGGAGAAAACTCATGAAGACAAGTTAGAAAATGTTTGAAAAATGTATAAACATGAATGTATAACTGTTAAGACTTCAGACTTTTTCTAATATTGTTTTTCAACTGACTGAAAGTGAATCTGCTGTCAGCAAATAGTTGAAATAGTTTGGAGTGAACATGCAGACATGGTGCTGATTGAAAAATGCAAAATAAAACCTGTTAAAACTGATTAAAAACTACAAGTCAGCTCATACTTTAAAATGGATGAATGAATGAATCTGGAGACAATTGTAAACAGAAAAACAGTGAAAACATACATTTATACTTGCAAAAATATGCATGCAATGAATGTACAGATATGTGACATTATAAATAGATTCAAGCGGCATAAAAATATTCTGCACGTTTTCTGATTAAAGGTGAATATTTTGGTTTTCTCGTCATAATGGAAACCTGAATGTGTTCAGTTTCGTTGCTGCTTATTCCTGAATTTACTTTTGGAAAACAGTTTTTTTGGCTCTTTGACTGATGTGGTTTTCATAGGTTATTATTTATGGTGTGCTGTTGTTTATTTGTCCAATTATCAGTCTTCATTTTTGATCAATGGCTTAGAAATAATCTGTATATTTGTAATTGTTTGTTTCATTAAAGTTCTTCAAGCTTAAAAAAAACAAACACTTGTCCTGCAGACATCTCAGCCTGCTGACCAAACTGACAAAGACTAAAACTCAATTTCCACTATTATTTTATTTTATTTTGTAAGAGTGTTTTTTTTATGTTAGTTTTAGTTTACTTCTAATGTGAATTTTTACATTTTATTTAGTTTAACTAAAATTTGTTTTTAACACTTGCATGTTGTATTGTAGGGTCTTTACCCTAAAATATAAAGCGCCTTGAGGCGACTCCTGTTGTGATTTGGTGCTATATAAATAAAACTGAATTGAATTGAATTAAATTGAATTGAATGTCTCAGCTTTTACTTTGGTTTTAGTGTTTTACTGAAATCATAGACGATCAGCAGGCTGCAGTTCCCCTCCTGGCCTGCTGGCGGCGGTAGAGGTCAGAGGTGGTTAAAGCTGCAGCCGGCGCCTCAGCGGAGTGTTTCCGGTAAATACATGAGCGGTGTGAGCAGAGAGGAGGTGAGCTCTGTATTCATTTAAAAAAACATTAATGTGGTGCTGATGTGGCCGCGGTTTAACTGAGCAGCTGCTGGAGAAACATATGAAGCTGGTGTTAAATGAAAAACCGCCGCTGAAAAAAACGTTTAGTTTGAAAGCTAATTGGCGCTAAGCTAACGCTCTGAATGAATGCAGCTAACGCTAAGCTAACGCATGCTAACATTAGCGTAGAGTAACTGCAGTCTCAGACTGAATGAAAACTTTATTTACCGGATCTCCTGAAACAACAGGAACAGTTTTTAGTTGAAATTATTTTCCCGCTGCTTCGGTCACTCTGAGCAGGTTGTTCACTGGCAGGATGAAGGTGGCGGGTAAGGTCTCTCACTTACAGCTGCTGTGTCGTTGTCTCCTCAGACTCCACCATGGACATCAGACCGAACCACACCATCTACATCAACAACATCAACGATAAAATCAAGAAGGAAGGTGAGCTGCTCAGTCCCCCGCACAGGGCCGACAGGAGCGTTTTTCTGTATTACTGAGTGGGAGAAAGTCCTGTTTGATTTAAATGAGTGAGTGTGACCCGAGTTAAACTCCCAATCATTTCATCTGCGTTATCTGTTTTTAACCCAAATGCGACTGAAATTAAGATCAGAGTAATAACACAAACCTTTAACATTTATTCTGACCTTTATTTAACCAGGAACACGAGACTCGGCACAATCAGATGTGGTTTCAGACTGACAATACACACAAAAAATACGTTTACACAGAAACGTGAGGTACAAAAAAAAAAAAACCCAAACTGTGATGTTAAAAACATCAGAATAAGTCATCGAGGCAAACGGAGGCAGCAGCGTTCAGACAGAACATCTGAAAACTCGTTGATGAGAGCAGCTCCTGAGAGCTGGTTTGTTTTAGTGTTTTGCTGCTGATTTGTTCAAATTTAAAAAGCTTTTTCCAAATTCGGTTCAAGCTTCAGGGAGAAATGGAAGGAATGAATCTTTGGACCGGAGACGAGAACATCCAGACTCTGTGATGGCTGCAGGTCTCTGAGTAAGACCAGCAGCAGTCTTAGAAATGAGAATACAGCAGCGTTTGAGTCTGTGGAGGGACTGAGGGGAGCATCAGCCCAAACACACAGCGTGCAGCGGTGTGTGTGTGTGTTGCTCATTTTTTAAATACGCAGCAGAAAATCTTCCCGTGGTCCTTTTTTTTTTTTTTTCTGGTCATCTGAACACGTAGAGTTAAAGCTGCCAGAAACTGAAAACATGGACCGTTGAGCATTTTGTGGATCTCAATAAAAGGCATCAAAGACTTCGTTGAGACCAACAAGGCTATGAGGGTAAAAAGAGACACAACAAACCTCACAGGAAGTCCAGACATGTGACGCTCCACTCTGCTTCCTATTGGACAGAAACTGATTGAACGACTTTCGCTAATAAATTAATGTTCGTCATTCATATTTTCAGTATAAAGTTTTGTAATTTGACAAAAATCTTTCAACCAAAAACAGGCAAATTATTCTCAGGGTTAAGTGATTACTTTTTCTTATTTTGGCGTTTTTGAAACAAACTGATGCTCACGGGAACAGATGTTTAAAACGAACTCCAGATAAACTGTTGTATGATGCACACGTGTTGTAAATATTGTAAATTATTGTGTAATTCTTCTTGTTTTTGCACAGATGTGGTTACAGACTCTGCATCCACCTCCAGACACTTTTATTCATTTGCCAAATTAAACACACACACACACACACACCACATGAAGCAAAGTCACAGTTTTAGTGATGGTGGAGTTCATTGTTTTGTTGTTGTTCACACAGAAACTCTGATCTCAGCTCTGATGGGAACAGATTTGTTTTATTTTTCCATTTCACCCACTCATCATTTTTTTACATTTGGAAGTTTAAATATTTGATGAACTGATTCATCATTAAAACAGACAGAATATTACTTTGTAACAGCAGCCCGTCCATGAAAAGCAAATTAAGTGTGTTGATTACAGAATTTCTTTAAGTGTCAGATTTTTCTTTGTCCCTCATTCCAGTGAATAAAATAAACCCTGTTTTGGGCTCGGAGCGTGTCGACTAATCAGTTCACACCAAAAACGCGTCCTGAACTCGTGGTGAAGATATTTGTGTGTGTGAGGAAGGTGGAAACCCGTTCCAGTCGTTGTTGAACTCTGTTCTCGTCTTCCTCCCGCAGAGCTGAAGCGCGCGCTCTACGCGCTCTTCTCCCAGTTCGGTCAGATCGTCGACATCGTGGCCATGAAGACGATGAAGATGAGGGGACAGGCCTTCGTCATCTTCAAAGAGCTCACCGCCGCCACCAACGCGCTGAGGCAGCTGCAGGGCTTCCCCTTCTACAACAAGCCCATGGTAGGCCGGGAATAACGCCTTCATCACCATCACTGACTTCCTTCGTCTGTGAGCAGCGACGTATGGCTTTAACTTGTTTGTTTTTCAGAGGATACAGTACGCAAAGACCGACTCGGAGGTCATCGCCAAGGTGAAGGGCACATACGGTGACAAGGAGAAAAAGAAGGAGAAGAAGAAGAAGGCTCAAGAGCTGGCGGCTAACGTCACGAAGAAACCGGCAGCGGTGAGCGAAGCGTGTGTCGGCAGCTGAGAGTTTCAGATTAGAAACGCTCGATAGCCAATAAATTCTGTTCATTTCACTCCTGATTAAACTTTGAAGTCTTTAAAAATCTCCAAAACGTTTTGTAAATGGGAAGTGGACCAAACTGGAGCTGGAAATCCAGCCGGCGGCTTTAAAAACTGGACTTGTTGCAGGTTCTGACCTACAGTCAGGGTGTTACCTGCAGCAGGTGGCAGCAGGCCACGCCCCCAAACAGAAACACACAAACTAAAATATTCAGTATGGCTTTAAGTGGATGTTACGTTTAGAACATTTTCACCTCTTTACCTGCCGTCAGACAGGAAGTGAAGTCGTTACTCTCCACCAGACTCCATTCACAGAATCTGGAATTTTACCTCACAGAACAGGTGAGCCGTTCACCTGCTGCAGCCTCGACTGGTCAGTTAGTTTGTGTTATCCTGTGCTTTTGGTGTTTTTTTGATGTGCTAATTTGTCATTTAGAACTAACATTTTAAAACACAAAAGTCACACAAAGTGACAAAAGAATCCAGTTTTCTGTGGGGTCAAAATCTCTGTTTTTGTTAATGGAGTCTGGCAGCTTTGAAGCGAGCACTTTCTCTCTTGGTGTGTCGTTTACGCAGATCACCAAATTTTTGTTCCTTCTTTTGATAATGAAGGTACTTTTTGAAATTCCCCTTTGCAAAACGTAACTATAACTTTCCCCACCAGGAGGCAGTGTTTTACCACTGGATGTGTTGATGTTTTGGTCTTTTAGCTTTTTATTTTGATATGTTTTCAGCTCTGCCCTCATTTCCTCCAGAGTCCTGAAGCAGGTTTAGCTAAAACTCTGAGTTTGTTAACCCTGAGATGAGGTAAACTGTGGGTTTTCTGTTCCAGAATGAGAGTTCAGTTAAACTGAGTCGGTTACCGTGGTAACAGGCTCTGTGCTCCTGCTGCGCCTGAATCAGCTGACTGACACTCGGTGTCATTTCCTCATTCAAGTTTTTACAAACACTGACATCCCAGTTAGACACTGGGGCACAGAGGCGTTTCCTTTTCACATCCAGGGATTAGAAAGAAGAATGAGCTCTTTTTAAATTAAGGTTACCTTGTGGTACAAATTGGTATTGCATGAAAGTGCTGCCCGACCTTCACTCGACTTCAGTTCATATCTTTTCAAAATGTTTTTGACGTCTGATGTCATTGAGCTGTTGTTTCTTCATGTTGTGTTGATGATTTTGTGATTTTTAGTTTTAAACTGTTTCAAAACGCAGGACTTTACAAAAGCTACATTTAACATGTACCTTCAAAATTCTAGTTATTATTATTGTTATTATCATTATTATTGTTGTTTGACTGTAACTGAAGTTTGGATTTCGCTCGGTGCTCGCACAAACCCGGGGCCACATTTGCTCATGATAATATTTTCATGACGTTTCACTCCTTTGGCAGATTTTTAAGACTTTAATCTGGATAAATAAGGGCTGTATACTTCAGCTCTGCTCTGTGCGTCCTACAGGTGAAGTTATTCAGCAGATTCACTGATATGACATGAATCAAAATGTTGTAGTCTGCATTGAGATGCTGCTGAAGCTGTCTCTGTATTTTGGATGCTGGCTCTGACAGGCTGTAAATGCTGTTCAGACTGTCCACGTTTGGCCTCCGTGAGTCTCCTGCTCTGCAGACGCAGAGATGCACGTTTGAAGCAGCACTTCGTGCGTGTTGCGTGTTTTTATGAGCTCGCTGAGGTCTGAACTTTGAAACACTTCAATCTGCTGGGAGCGCCTTCATTTCTGCTTTATTCTAGTCGTCTTTATTGGATTGTGAATATAAATCAGCTGCCTCATTTCAGACTAAATCAGCAGACGCTGCTCGTGGAAGCAGCCCATCTCCTCTTCATCAGCTCCTCTAACAGAGTTTCCAACAGGAAATGGAAGCAGCAGAGCGGCGGCCTGACGTAAAACAGATTTAAACCAGGATCACTGCTGCTCTGTGTGTTTTTATCTTCTGTCCACCAACCTTTAACAAAGTCTGTGATCCACGCAGCACACATTTCCTCCCTCATTTTCCCAGCGCTGTTCACGGTGATTCACTTCCTGCCGTTCTCTGGCTCTGCTCCGCTTTATTCCTCTGGGAAAGTCTTCATCAGAGATTTGGAAATAAAACTGCTAAACCTCCTTCAGAAACAGAAAACGCGAGTTCACTCCTCGGTCTGTTAAACTCCTCTCTTGTTTCTTTTTTGCAGGGGTCGGCCCCACCTGTGCACACACCTGCAGTACAGGTAAGATGGTTTCACTTGAAGCTCTGCTGAACCACGTCAGAACAGTTTTAGACGCTCGTGGCTGTCCAGTTTTTCTGCGGGAGCCTAAAAATCCTTCATTTTCCCACCCTCGTGTGCACTTTGTAGAAATAAATGCTGAACTGTTTACGTTCCAAAGCCAGATAATAAAATACTGCCATCTGGTGGCAGCTGGAGGAAAATGATTTTTTTTTTTCTCATCAAAAGTAACTAAATAAACCCTTTACTTAAATCTTTTTATATATAAAATATATCATCCATCAATCTGCATGTTTTCCCAGTTTAACACCACGTGAATCTTTGTTCTTCTTTTTATTGTTTTAATGTTGGCTGCAAGCAGCCTTCAGGTGGATTACCGCCACCTTCTGGCCGTAGTAGACTGTTACATCCTAACAGGTGCTGATTAAACATCAGGAAAAATAACTTGCTGAGTAAAAGATTGTGACCATCCCTGTTTAAAACCTGGAAAAAAGACAAAGAAGTAAAGTCTGCGGTGACCTCTGTCTCTTCTCCTGTGTGCCGTCTCTCTCAAACACACAAACACCTTTGATGGCTCACCTGTTAAATGTATTAGGACTGAGTTATAACTACAAAGAAAGTCAGGACGGTGAATAAATGATGTTTTCTCATCAGTCTCAGTAAGTGAAGCGTCTTCAGTGCAGGTCAGTTTGAGGTCTGATTCTGTGACCAGGCACTAATCCGGGTCTCTCGTTTTCTTCTCAGGTTCCTGACAACCCTCCAAACTACATCCTGTTCCTCAGTAACCTCCCCGAGGAGACCAACGAGATGATGCTGTCCATGCTCTTCAACCAGTGAGTGCCGAGTTCACTGTCGGGGTCTTTTAGGGTCATCGAAGGCGGCGTCGAAGCTGCAGATATTTAACGGCTTAACGTCTCAGTGCAGATCGTCTGGTTTGGTGTAATTCCTGTCTCTGCCAGCAGGTGGACACTGTTCACGCTGATTCATCAGAGACTGTCAAAATTTTCTAATTTCCATTTTTTTTTACTTTTTAGTTTGGTCGTGTATGGAGGACAAAAAGTGTATACGTCCATCCATCCATTTAACCAATTCATAGTCGTATGGGGGTGATTTTCATATATCAGTATTTCGTTTTATATCTGTATATTTTATTTATACATTTGAACATTTATTAAATATTTATTTCAAAAGTTTTTATTGAAATACTGAAATGGTTTAAATGAAAGTTGATAGGTGGAAATGTAAAACATTTATTTGAGACATTAATTTAACTTTATTTTATTTTGGTATCTGTTTATATTTGAGTCATTCTCTGTCCTCCGTAGATGAATCCTGACTAAAGAGTCTGTGTGAAATGTAGTTTTTTTTGTTTCTTTTTGTCCTCTGCAGATTTCCGGGTTTCAAAGAGGTGCGACTTGTCCCGGGGAAACACGACATCGCCTTTGTGGAGTTTGAAAGCGACACTCAGGCGGGCGTAGCAAAGGACGCGCTGCAGGGCTTCCGGATCACGGCGACCTGCGCCATGAAGATCACGTACGCCAAGAAGTAGTGCCCACACTGATCAGTGACAGGACTCAGAGAGACTGGGGGAGGGGGCGTTCCTGGCTTTGTGTTGTGGTCTGATCCGTCTGGCTTTTCTACGCCGCCTTTATTGAGGATTTTTGTTTTTTGTTTTTTTTTATATATTTTATTTCTGTCATTGACGAGAAATGCTTCTGACCTGCTTCTCCTTTTGTAAAATAAAAGAATAAAATTATTTTACATTAGTGTGCCTCACATGAGTTTCTACACAGGCTGCTCAGTTAAAATACTCTCATTAACCCTCTCAGGTGTCAGGCCACAGAGGTTCCCTCTCATTACCCATGATGCCCCGCACAGGCCCAGAGTCCGGACCGGCAGCCCAAAATCCTTCCAACCAGTTCACATTTTCTTTCTCTACATGTTGACACGTTTCCAAACCTGCGTGAAATAATCTCACCTCAGGCTGATTTTAAGTTATTAATCAAAGGAAAAAGCTGCTGTTCGTGATGCTGACGGCGGATTCGCTCCTCAGACTGAGGCTGTTTCATTCCATAACAAACGCTCGCCGTCTGAATCATTTTTCATGTCCGCCGCACTGACGGCTCGGTTTAAGTCTTCAGTCGTGTGAAAGGCACCACGTGGACCTTAAAGCAGACCGTCTGTTCTGGATTTCCTGTCACATGTCTCCTTTTGGAGTTCAGATAAAAACTTTAAACAGCTGTTGTGACGTCACCTTTCTTGAAGGATTTTGGCTGCTGCCATGTTGGTTTTCCAGAGCTGGAAGTGACCATATTTGGATGAGAGAGTGGAGTGGAACGTTATCAGTTAATGCTAGCTAACTTGGGGAGCATCTCACACAGACACAGATACCTGCTAATCAGTGCTCAGTAACATCCAATTAAATCCTAGAATTTCACTGAGCACCAAACCTGGAGCTCACACTTCTTGGATGGTCTGTTAGTCCAATTAACCGCA
>VUQI01027208.1:0-15342 GCA_015106735.1 Paratilapia polleni
CTGTTTTGCTTTGGTAATCTGTTGCCTCTTGTGCCTGGTGTTTAGTTTTACTTCCCTTTCCTAGTCTTGTGATTCTGTCAGCTGTGTCTCGTTTCCTTGATTGCCTTCACACTTAGTATTTGGTTGTAGCTCTTTAGCTCCCGAGTATTAGCCTATCTTTTTCCCCTTCCGGGTTAGTACTGTATAGTCCCTTGTGGTTTCTGAGTTTATGTCTGCCCGTGATTCCATTGTCTGTGTGTAGTCTCTGTCCCCTAGTTCCCTAGCCCTCCGTCTAGTCCCCGGTTGTTTTCGTCTACCTGTTATGACTTAGTTCCAAAGCTTTAGTTTTCTGTTTAGCCTCCAAGCCTTAGTTTTCCGTTTAGTCCCCAGGGTTATTGTTGTATTATTTTCCCTTAGGTTTGTGTTCCCCATTTCCAAGCATCCCTGCCCAGCCTTCGTTTTGATCCTGTTCAACTTTTTCCTGTATTTCAATAAAGTCTATTTAAGTGTATATCTGCCATCTCAGAAGTCTGCATTTGGGTCCTCACCTCCTCACTAACACCAAACCATGACACTATAAACTCTCTATAGGCTCCTCTTAGTCCATTTCTTTTAATTTTATTGTTTATTGTCCAAATTATATAATAATGCCAGAGCTGACAGGAGGGGAGAAGAAAAGAAAAGGGGAAGCAATAAAGAAAAAAAAAAAAAAGAGGATGAGCACATCAGGTCACCAACCGTTGCATCTGTAACAACACACAGTCAAAAAAGCAAACAGTACCTGAAAGAGAAAAAAAACAAACAAAAACAAAAATAAAAACCAAACATGATACACAAACAAACATACAATTTTGATGTGTGTGTGTGTGTTTGCCAAGTCGTCCGGCCACACGCCCCGGAGCCTCCAAACGCCCATGTCCCCGGGGAGGCAGCAACGACCAGTGGGGAGGGGCAGCCCCCTGCCCTTCCCAACCATGTCCCTTGGGGACCAGGGCTCGGCAAGCCCCAGACCACGGCCCAGCCATATACACACACACAGACCCATACTGGCCACACAGTTACACACGTAGACACACACACCCACATACCCACATATACACAAACAGGCCACACACGCACACAGACACAAAAGATAAAAGGACAAAGACACACACCCATCAACAGCAACCCACCCCCCAATGCATGGGAGAACAGATGCCCCTCAGGACCAGCCACAACCCCGGGACACAGCCAACCCGGCCCCGAACCTCCAGGCAACCTCCGCCCCCCGCCCCGGGCAGGACTCAGAAAACAGGAGCATAGGAAGACCCGCCCACTCCCCCCTCCCAACTCGTTTGTGTAAGATGTGATGTTGGATGCATGTGTTGGTGTATGTAAGTGTATGAGGTGTAAGGGATTAAGTATGACTTTGTTAAAAACTAGAGTGCTATTAAAATTTGAGGGGACAGTTGTGGCATGAGCACCGGACTGCCGTTAAACAGTGCCCCCCACACCTCCCCCCCAAAACGCTCAATGTCTAAGATGCAAATAAAACTGAGGGGCAGACAGCAGGTCCTGTTGAGGTGAGTGGGGCCACCGCTGCAGCCCCACTTACCTCAACAGGACCTTGCGTCACTCCAGGATCTCCTTAGGAAACTGGTCGTTGATGCTGAAATCTGTTCCTCTCAGTTCTTTTTGTTTGAAGTGCTCAAATCTGGCCACGATTGGTCTGGGTCTGCGTCCGTCGGGTCGCTTCCCTCCCAGGCGGTGAACACGATGGAAGTTGATGTTCTCCGGGAGTTTTAGGTGAGTTTGTATAAACTCCTTCACCATTGTTTCTGGGTATTCCTCTGCCTTCTCCAGGATACCTGTAAAAACTAAATTATCTCTCATGCTGCGGGCCTGGAGCTCGATAATATTTTATTTTATTTTTTTATTTTCTTCCGAGAACCGGGTCATTCCCTCAGTGAGGGATTTTACTGACTCTCTGAGGACTGCATTTTCTGGAGCGAGTGTTTCCACCTGCTGCTGGCTGTATTCCACTAAGTCACGCAAAGCCTGAAACTCTCTGTGGGGAATTTCCAGTAAGGCCAGGTGTGCGTCAAAACTGGCCAGTTTTTTATCTATGGACTCCAAAATACCCACTATGTCACTAGTTTGGGGAGAAGCCAGCTCAGGGGAGTCCTCAGGGTGGCTTCTTTTGGTGGATGGAGTACCTTTGCTGGTGGAGGGAGTCGGTGTCTTGTTGGGTTTCCCCATAACAACTTGCTCGAAACACTCATCAATATAAATCTGCAAACTGTAAAGATCCTCTTCACTGTCCTCCAGAGTGCTGAGTATTAATGAAAATATATCTACAATATATTTTTATTACCTTTAAGGCTGTCTAGGAATAAGCTGGCTGAGAAAACTGATGAGTGAAATGTTTGTAATCAGTGGTGCGCCATGTTCAGTTCTACCTAGATTCTCGTCGAAGTCTTGCGTTACTACAGCATAGCTATCAGAGTCAAAAGTATACATACTGGGTCAAATACATCCATATACCCCCACTAATATTCGGTTAAATATACCCTAGCAAGTTGAATGTTGACCAGACGCTTTTGGTAGCCATCAACAAGCTTCTGGCATAATTCTGGCTGGATATTTGTTCACTCTTCTTGGCAGAATTGGTAGATGTCATTTAAACTGGTTAGTTTCCTGGCATGGACTTAGCTTTTAAGCATAGTCCACAAATTAATTAGACTTCTGCTCTCCCTGAACATAAGTCAGGATGTTCAGGAACAACCTAGGAACCACCAAGGCTCAAGCCTGCCATGAACTGGAAACTGCTGGAATACCACCATCACTGTCCACAGTGAAGCAAGTTTTATATCACCGTAGACTGAGAGGGTGGCGACCAAGAAAGAAGGCCCTGCTCCAAAACGGACACTTTCAAGCTTGACTGAAATTTGCAGCTGCTCACATGGACAAGCCAAATGCCTTCTGGAGAAAGGTTTTATGGTCAGATGAGACCAAGATTGAGCTATTTGGCTACAATGACAAGAGGTATATTTTTGTAAGAGTAAAGGTGGGGCTTTAAAACCTAAGAACACTGTACCAGCTGTCGAGCATGATGGTGGTAGCATCATGTTCTGGGGCTGTTTTGCTGCCAGTGGTACTGGTATATTCCACAAAGTGAATGGAATAATGAAGAAGGAGGACTATCTCCAAATTCTTTAACTTCACGTCAAATCAACAGCTAGACAGTTGAAACTTGGACACAATTGGGTGTTCCAACAGGACAATGATCCTGAACAAAAATCAAAACTGACTTTGGAATGGATAAAGCTAACAGTTAACTAACAGATAACAGTTGTCGGCTAACAGTTGTGAGA
Organism: Paratilapia polleni; assembly: GCA_015106735.1. NCBI lineage: Eukaryota > Metazoa > Chordata > Actinopteri > Cichliformes > Cichlidae > Paratilapia > Paratilapia polleni. The sequence continues at coordinate 3,333 of VUQI01027208.1, forward strand.
TCCTTCTACATTTCCTCTGTGATGTTTTGCAGCACAGGTACTGGGACTTTGGAAAAATAATTGCACAAGGGGATAACCTACCTTTTGACCAGTATGTTCCCGAAGCCTTAGTTCCTCACAATGTTTATTGGACACTAATATTTGGCCAAATGGAATGTGAAGCTTTTCCTTTGTGTTGGTGATTTCACTGCATTATTGTGAGATAAGGATGGCTATGCTGACGTGATGTATAGGCTCGCTTTTATTGACATCTAAGTTAATGTTGGACGATTTATATTAGCAACGATTGCACAGTTTTTCTTGGCCTTAATGCATTAATCATACTGCAGTTTGCAGTGTGTTTTCAGGTGGTTGAATGAGTTAGTTGTGTTGTTTTGGGGCACAGACACAACTTTACACTTGTTCCATTTGTTCTTGGTTAACATGACTTGCCCTAAATACGAAGTATTTCCAAACAGTGGATGATGATTGTTTTGAGGGACAAGCTCATCGGTTTCTCCTGTGGCAGACATCTGATTTTTGTTTTGGCAGTCTGTTATCTGTTGTATAACACTGTGGTTAAGTGCATTTGGGAGATATTAAGCTGCACGGTGCAGGAAACAGCTGCCATTGGCATATGCAGGCACGTCATCAGACGGTGATTTACTGTAAGGAGCACTTGATTTGCTTTTGCTTTTTGTTCTATTGGCACAGCACACATTTTCAGTATTGGTTGATCATGTTCATGTACTCACTGGATACCAAAATCGTGATTGAGATTAAAATTCAATTAACCGTGCAGCCCTACTTGGGATGGGATTACCTTGGCCTCCAGTAACACTGTGAAGCATTACTGAAGGCCAAGTAATGCCTCACAGTGTTTGACCAGGATGTGTCCTTCAACGTGCACGTTAAACAAATATGGAGGACTGTTTTCTGTCATCTGATCAGTATTAATAAAATCAGAAACATTCTGTTTCAGAGTGCTAAACTAGTTTACGCATTTGATACTTTGAGGTTGGACTATTGTAATTCATTATTATCAAACTGTTCTAAAAGCTCCCTGAAAAGCCTTCAGTTAATCCAGAACATTGCAGCAAGACTACTGACAGGGACTAGAAAGAGAGACCATATTTTTCCCATATTGGCTTACTTTTATTAAATCCAATATGGAATGTAAATTTTTTTCCTCTCACAAAGTCTTATCAGGCCCACCATATCTTAAAGACCTCATAGTACCATATTATCCTAATGGAGCACTTCGCTCTCAGACTGCAGGCTTACTTGTGGTTCCTACAGTATCTTAAAGTAGAGTGGGGCAGAGCCTTCAGCTATTAGACCCCTCTCCTATGGAACCAGCTCCCAGTTTTGGGTTCAGGAGACAGACATACTCTCTAGTTTTAAGATTAAGCTTAAAACTTTTCTTTTTGATAAAGCTTACAGCTAGGGCTGGATCAGGTGCCCTGAACCATCCCTTAGTTATGCTGCTAAAGGCTCAGGCTGCTGGAAGACTTCCCTTGATGTGCTGAGCATTTCTTCTCCACTCCTCTATTTTCACTCCCCATGTATTTAAATGCCACAATGCATGTCATTAATTTTTGTCTGAGTGCTTGTATTTCCTCCTTGTTTTCTTATCCTCTCCTTTTTGCCCTTTGCCCTCCCAACTGGTTGTGGTTGATTGCTGCCCCTCCCTCAGCCTGGTTCTGCTGGAGGTTTCTTCCTTTTAAAAGAAAGTTCTGCTCATAGGAAATCATGTGATTATTGAGGTTTTCTCTCTAATATTGTAGGATCTTTACCTTACAGCATAAGGTGCCATGCGGCAACTGTTTTTGTGAACTGGCGCTATTTATAGTCATGGTAAAAAGAAAGTACACCCTCTTTAAATTCTAAGGTTTTACTTATCAAGACAATAAAAATAATATATCCTTAGCAGGTCTTAAAATTAGGTAAATACAACCTCAGATGAACTAGAAAACATCACATATTACACTGTGCCAATATTTATTTAACAAAAGTTAAGCCAAAATGTAGAAGCAGTGTGTGAAAAACTAAGTACACTGTAACTGCCTCCATAGGAATTGCACTGATTATTGATCATCAGCAAGTGTGACTACCTCTGTGAAAGTACAAGTTTTGGCAGTTTGCTGGTCTGGAGCATTCACGTGTGTGTTAACATAGTGCCAAGGAGGAAACACATCAGCAATGATCTTAGAGAAGCAGTTGTTGGTGCCCATCAATCTGGGAGGGGTTACAAGGTAATTTTCAAACAATCTGAAGTCCATCATTACATAGTGAGAAAAATTATTCACGAATGGAAAACAGTCAAGACAGTGCCAATCTTTCCAGGAGTCAATGTCCCAGCAAACTCACCCCGAGGTCAGACCGTGCAATGCTTAGAGCAACTGCCAAAAACCCAAGAGCTACATCTCTGACTTTACAGGCCTCAGATAGCATGTTAAATGTTAAAGTTCATGACAGTAAAATTAGAAAAAGTCTGAAAAAGCATGTCTTGTTTGGAAGGGTTACCAGGAGAAAGCCTCTTCTTTCTAAAAAGAACATGACAGCACGGTTTAGATTTGCAAAGCTGAATCTGAACAAACCACAAGACTTCTGGAACAATGTCCTTTGGACAGATGAGACCAAAGTGGAGATGTTTGGCCATAATGCCCAGTGCCACGTTTGGTGAAACCCAAATACAGCATATCAACACAAACACCTCATACCAACTGTCAAGCACAGGGGTGGAGGGGTGATGATTTGGGCTTGTTTTGCAGCCACAGGACCCGGGCACCTTGCAGTCTTTGAGTCGGCCATGAACTCCTCTATATACCAGAGTATTCTCGATTCAAATGTGAAGCCATCTGTCTGACAGCTAAAGCCTGGCCGACAATGGATCACACAACAGCACAATGATCCCAAGCAAATCTACAACACAATGGCTGAAAAAGAAAAGAATGTTTCAATGGTGTTCCAATGGCCCAGTCCAGACATAAACCAGATTGAAATGCTGTGGCAGGACCTTAGAGCTGTGCATAAATGAATGCCAAACCTCAATGAAATGAAGCAACGTTGTAAAGAAGAGTAGGCCAAAGATCCTCCACAATGATGTGAGAGACTGATAAAGTCATACTGAAAACAACTACTTCACATTACTTCGAGTTACTGTTGCTAATTGTGGTTCTACAAGCTACTGGGGTATACTTAGTTTTTCACACACTGGTTCTGCATTTTGGCTTAATGTTTGTTAAACAAATAATTGTTAATAATTAACATGGTGTAATATGTCATGTGTTGTTTATCTGAGGTTGTATTTCTCTAATTTTAGGACCTGCTAAGGACTAGCTAGCTAGATTTTTATTAAGTCCTGATATCTAAAATCTCAGAACTGACAGAGGGTGTCTTTTCTTTTTACCATCACTGTAAATAAATTTGAATCAAATTAATCATATCCATGTAAGATGACAATGGTCAGTTAACACATAAATATGACATAAATATCATAAGCAAACCTAACCCTAACATAATCATTCAGGTGAGGGTAGTTAATTCTTATTCTGGTACCACTGCTGTTGACAATGGAACTCCTCAGGGAAGTGTAATCAGCCCAGTGTTGTTTAATATTATGATTAATGATATACTTCAAGACATTGGAGCCGGTTTTGGGCTGTCCTTGTTTGCAGACGATGGAGGAATATGGAAAAGAGGCAGAAATGTTAAGCAAACAACTGAGCAAATTCAGGAAGCCTTAAACAAAATAGTTGAATGGGGTGAAAAGTGGGGATTCAGAGAGGGTGAAGGAATGTAAATTCTTGGGTGTATAATTTGATGAAAAATTAACATGGAAAAAAAACAGATTGATAATATTGTGAATAACTGTAAAAAAGTGATAAATGTGTTACGCTCCTTATCAGGAAGTTCATGGGGTGCTGGTTAGGATACTCAATTAATAATATACAGGGCAATGATTAGTTCAAGACTGGATTATGGTTGTTTTTGTTTTGGACCAGCAGCTCAATCTAATATGTAAAGGCTGTACATAATTCAGGCTAAAGCACTAAGGATATGCTGTGGGGCCTTCCATACAACTCCAGTCTCTGCTTTATGGGTAGAAGTAGGGGAAACACCACTAGCAATAAGGTAGACAAAAGTGGTGATGCCATATGTAGTTAAACTTAGGGCACATCAAGGGGAACACCCTGCAAAGGCAGTATTAAACAATTAATGGGAATGGGGAGCAGGGAAAAGAAAAAGAGAGTTTTGTTTTCAGTATAAGTAAGGAAGTAGAGAAGCTGAGACTGGAGAAGGTGGGGGTAGCTCCTCAAATTCACTGGGTAGTAATACCACCATGATTTAGTCTTAGACCAGAAATCAATTTAAGTGTTTTGGAAAACATAAGAGCAAAAACTAACTCTGGATTTTCTGATATGGTGGGGGAGAGATTAAGAATCAATTGGCAATACCATCTTCAGATCTATACAGATGGGGCCCAGGATCCTTAAACTGGCAAATTGGGCTTTGCATTTTACATCCCTGACCTAGGTATAGTGAAGCTTAGGTGACTGAATGAGGGGGTTTCTGTGTACACTTACAGCTATCATATGGGTGCTATAGTGGGTGGAGGAGGTCAGGTTGAGAAAAGTGGTAATTTGTTCCGACTCAGCCTCAGTGTTGATGACGCTTTGAGAGGACCTTGTCTTGTGTTGTTTGGTGGAAAAATAAATGTGCTTCACATTTCAAAACTCCTCTCGGACTTGTGGTTTCCTGATTCTGCCTCTTGGACCACTCGAAGAAGCTCACAAGTGGTGTCAGAAGAGACTTGACAACATATTGAGGAAAAATAATGAAGAGAGGAACAAAGAAACTAGAGCACCGTGAAGAGCGATGTGATGACATGTTTACTGGACTAAGTCCAATGAGAGTGAAAGGTGTGGTCAGTCACAGAGTAAGCCTCAATCTAGTGCTAGGCAGTTTACACCTAGTAAACAACACAGCAGTGAAAAATCTTTTTCTGGCTCTAGACAAGACACACATTACTATCAGTGTAATGAAACTGGTCACACTCAGTACACTTGCCATGCCACCAGAAAAAGTAAGCCTTCATTTTTCTGTACAGTTTCCAGGCCCACCCACCCTGTCCCTGTTCAGGATAAAGTGCACACATTCTCAGTGTTGGTGAATGGTCAGCAGGAGAAGGCCCTCTTAGACTCTTGCAGCGTTCAATCTGTTGTTCTTTCCAGCTTAGTTCCTAGAGAACTGTAGAGTGAGAGCACTTCCAAAATTAGTTGTGTTCATGGTGATGTAAAGGCATACCCCATAGCTGAAATCTATTTAACTGCTGGTGTCAGACTTACCTTTTGCCAGTAGCTCTACTGCCAAATCTACCCAATCCAGTTATCCTTGGCAATGGCATCCCCACGCTGCTAGATTTGATACAGTAGGCAAGAGATAGCTGTGTTTATGGTGAGACACCTGTAGAAGGCACTACAGAGACAACACTTCAGGTGGCTGAGGAACAGCAGCAGTCAGATCTGCAAGTGCAACAGTAATAAAGTCCAGCTCACCTTTAGATTTTCACATTCCCTCTTATGCAGCAGCACTGCTAACAACCTAAAGACTTGGTTTGACAAAGTCTCAGAGGTTGTGAGTGAGAAACAGAGCAGGACAGACTACTTAGCTGATGCAAGCTATGTGGTAAAAAATGGCATTCTTATGGTTAATAAATAAATGGTTAATAAATCCATCATTATACGCCTGTTAACAGCTAACGGTTAACCTTCATAGATTCCACATTTGTGGTAGAATATGTAAAATGAAGAAAGGGACTAATAGATATAAATATATACATATTCTTTAAATTTTTGGACACTTTCACTAGGCTCAAAGTAAATTCATATGTACGGTAGAAGCATATTTTCAGGATCTATAATAATGATTATTATAACATCACTATCTAAAAATGTTTAACATGACCTTCTCAGGTAAACACTGATAAGGACTTTCCAACCAGCATGAAATGACACTGTGCGATGCTAACGTACCAAGGTCATCATTATGTACATAAGTCATGAAATATGCATGTAAAATTTAGTACTTGCATATAGGATGCTTTTCTGTAGAAAGGAAAAGGAATGTTGTAGTATTTAAGCTGTAACACTAGATGGCTGCAACAAGCCATCTAGATTCAAAATATGTGCATATAGGGAGGAGGGAGAGCTGTGGATTTTGAAGGCTGGAAAATGCTTATGAAAGAAAACTTAAGACCACAAAATAATGAGAGGTTGTGGCTCATGTGGCATGTGGAGTGTTTTCTACTAAAGACATAGTTTGTGGTTTCAGTCCTACTCCCTTCACACACCTAAAGTTGCTCCTGTATGTGAATATGTAAACGGGAGTGCCTTGGTTTGTAGAACATTTAAATGTGCTATATATAAAGTTAAAAAAAGAAGAAAACCCCTCACTCGTTTGTACATTCAGTCCATAAATCACCACCATATATGCTGCTATGGATGTATCCTCAAACCGAGTTCCCAGTGAACACCAGAGTTAGAATTTCTATTTATATCTGATAGACAGACTGGCCAAGATTTGAACACAACTGAAGTGGTTTGACAGCCACTGGGCACATAAGATGAACAGAGGTGAAAAATTTCCTCTGCAGTAAAGCATGACTGTTCTAAAAGGAACTGCCCAAAAAGAGGCCAATATGTTTTTTATTCTCTTTGTGGTGTCAATACATGTCCCAACTGCTTTAAAGTGAGACAGTAGGTCTACTAATGACAAGAGGTCTGCAGAGAGAACAGTATTACAGCATTTCACTAAATAGAGTGCATTTTACATCTTCAGGCTTTCACTCTGTCTCAGAAATTTGGACTGCTTTGTGCTCACCCAGAAGATGTAGTGGAAAAGGGTTCTAGTTCTTGCCTTATTTCTTCTGTTAGAAATCAGGCAAAACTTAAATTCCCTGACTGTAACTGTAATTTCTTGAAAATCAGGGGAAAACTTAAGGATGGTACATTATTCTGGTTCTCAAGATCAAGTTATAGTCTTAAAAGAGTAGTTCTACATATATATCATGTCTGCAAGAACTGCAATAATACAGACAGTACAGACAGAAGCTGGCTAGCTGAACTGAACTGAACTGAGATATTCTGCAGCCCCACTGTTACACTGCCCTGTCACCACTTCAGCTGCTAAACTAATCACAGTGCTTTATGCTTTAGCATTAAAGATACATTTCATTTTACTTTAATGTACTTGATGCCCTCTCCAAGTTAGACATAAAGGACTTCAGTAAGTGCACAGTTAGCACTCTATACAGTGCCCTTTTAGCTTCATCACATGGCTATGTGAACTTTCATTAAGTGTAAACTTCTTACCAATATAAAAACAATGATACTGGCAATACTGTGCGGAAAGTGGTCTTGCCAACAAAGTATTCTGTAAAGTAAACAGAATAGAGTTTGCAATGTGTATTATGACTAAGCATAAAACAAGATGAACATAATTCAGTTTTGATGAGCAATTTAAAAATCATACAATCACACAACAGACTTTGTCTCCTACCTTATTTTTGTCCCAGTGTTATTACCCTCTTATTACTCTAGAAAACATGTGTTGGTTTGCCATGTGTCAGTGCTCACTCTCACTATACATTCTCTTTTTCTTAGAAATTCCATTTCTTTTTAGAAAAAAACATTTTATGTGTCTAAAATGGCATATTTATAAATTTTGATTATCTGCAATATTTATACCAGTGGAACGCAGAGTATCTTCACAATGTGCCACTTATGCCCTTCCATCCATCCCACTGATTGATTGATTGATTGACTATTTTATTTCAAACATGTAAATATAAATAAAATAATAAAATACATTGTAAACAGAAAACAAAGTAAAAGACATTGAGTTGCCACAAATATCTCTATATACCACACAATTTACATGCTCAAAAAGGAGTAGGATGAAGTTTACACTTATTAGATCCACTGGTTCCTGTGAGGTATGTTCCACAATGAATATCCAAAGCTGGCAGAGTGAAGATAACTTTTCACTTACTTTGAGGAGTGAGAGAATCCTTTTTAGGGGGGAGCCGCTGGTTTGTTTCCTTGCAGGGGAGAGGTTCTCAGGAGGGCAGGCAAGCCGGTAGGTTGTTGAGGTAAGTGGTCCAGTAGGAATTCAGAGGAGGAGAGGACCAGCTCAATGGAAGGAGGTGGGTTGCGAAGGTAAGTAGTTCACTCTTCAGCCAGGGGAGATGGTGCTGGAAACAGGGAGACAAAGGTGTTAATGCAGAGGAGCAAAAGATTCGTAAGAGCAACATGTGAAGGTCGAATTACCACTCAGAAGGAGCAGACTATCTGGCGTAGACTGGATGTTTGAGCTGGTCCTTAAGTACCGGTGGCTGATTGAGGCTGGTGAGAAACAGGTGGTCCTGGCTGAAGCGCAGGAACCAAGACTCCGCCCAGGAGAGTGGAGGAAATGCCTGCCCATCCCGCAACCTGGACTCAGAGAAGGTTACAGAATCCAACCACAACAAACCAGCGTAGAACCATGACACAAATCAGGTTTTTAAAAACCTATTTTGAAATGATGTTGGTACGGGAAGAGACATTATAAAAGAGAGGCATGGCACTCAAACAGTCCTCATTTAAAATCTATAGGAGAATTTAATTTAGACAGTACTTTAAAATTACTTACCAAATAGGTGCCTGCTTGTGCTTGTAACTATGCCTGTGACAAGAATTGTTCTTAGACCTTGGTAAAATGATTTCATGGTTGCTGGATGTCATGGTACAAAAACCTTTTTTTTCAGTATTTGAGCAGAGACATTATAAAATAAAGACATGGTACCCAAAGTATCCTGAAAAGAAATCTATCTAAACTGCAGCTCAACTGGGAAACATGTGAATAAATTATATTGTCGACCTGATGCATTTCAGTTGTAGTAAAGATATAGGTGAATACTTTTTTTTTTGGCTTTGTATCAACAACATGAATGAGCATGGAATTTGTTGAGTGCTCTGGGCTAAGGTGTTAATAAAGCTGTAATGTTGTAAATGTTCACATGTTTGGTAAAAGTAAGTCTGCCGAAAAAACAACAACAACAACAAAAAAAAACTTTTAAAACTTTTTAAGCAGTCTTCATCAAATTTTACTGGTGATTCTATACATGCACTTATTCTGGTTTAGTAACCAAATATGGCTCTCTCCCTATTCATCATTTGGTAGATGCTTTTCCAATGCAGTGACATTTAAAGTTACTGCCTGCCTTTACGGCCAGTTTATGCCCACCATTGTCATGATTGGCAGCTCACACCAAAAGTGACATCACAACTGCTGGCATGAGCCGGGCTTTGGTGTGGTTTAGTCTTGTTGTGCTCTTCAATTTTTGTAACCTGGCGCAGGTTGTGCAGCTAGTTTGGAGACACAAGGGTATGACTGTGTTAGTTTTTACTGCCATTTCAGCGATATGTCAGTACAGGGGCTCAGTGATTCCCAGATTGAAAAGACGAGACTCCTGGTAAATGGTAAATGGACTGGTACTTATATAGCGCTTTTCTACTCAGTTTCTGTGTACTCAAAGCGCTTTACACTACAGGCCACATTCACCCAGTCACACATACATTCATACAGCACTTTTATCTACACTTAAGTGCTACTAACATTCACACTCCGATGAATGCATCGGGGGCAACGTGGGGTTCAGTATCTTGCCCAAGGATACTTCAGCATGCAGACTAGGGGAGCCAGGAATTGAACCACTGACCTTCCGATTAGTAGACGACTCGCTCTACCTCCTGAGCCACAGCCGCCCCGAGAAAACTGGAGAAAACTTTGAAAAAACTGTGATTTCTTTGCTTCTGGTTTTGACTTCTTCTGCTTCGTCTAGTCCTATACCAGGACTACAGATGTTTTGTCTGAGTGGCAACATCTATCGTTCAGGAGAATACTCCACCAAGTCTGGCGTGCCCTCAGCACCAGTATAAACAGTGACAGATCACAGTTGATGACCAACCAGCCAATGCGGTGACCAAAAACAGGCAATTGGACATTGCTCAGAAACAACTATAGATAGTTCTCCATGTAGACCAATGTGAGCTGGGCAAAAATGATGAAAAACAGTATGAATTAAGATTGGTCTAAATACAAAGATAACAGGATGTCACATGTATGCAGGAAAAAAAGCCTCATGTGGCTCAGACCTTTAAAGAATTATTTGGTCTGCTGCTTATCAGTGGCTCATCTTAAGCAATTATAGGTAAGAAGAAGATCATCTGTTCAACATCTTGTGCCAATTGTCTCTTATGTAATCTTCCCGAGGATGACCCAGCCACTCTCATCTCTTTGTTTTATTTGATTAATTTCATTTAATCACAGTCAGTCAGCCCCACCACCATCCACCCACACACTGATTCTTCTGACGCCATCCTAATTCTACACAGCACCAGATTCATTACATTCATTCAAAAATGCGCTTATGGACACTTAATGGACACTTTGTGTCAGTGGAACTTCTCGGTAGAGAGATCAACAGATGTCATTTTCAAAAGCTCTGCTTTCAGAGGTAGAGAATTTTAATCAAGTACTATACTTGATTTAAACAGGTTTAAAAGCAATGAAGGCACTGTTCTTTTGTAAATACGTCTCTGAAAATTTGACCAGGGCTGTCATTTAGTGTCAAGAGATTCAGTAAACAATGTTCTACATTCCTACTACTAGGGATAAAGGTTGATGATGGTCATGTACAGTTAGCTCCATAGGAATTTGGACAATAGCAGAATATTTGTCATTTTGCCTCTGTGAACATCACAGTGGATTTTAAATCAATCAAACAATCGTGATGTGATTGAAGTGCAGACTTTCAGCTTGAATTCAGTGGTTTAACAAAGGAATTGCATCAACTGTTTAGGAATTATAGCCATTTTTATATGTAGTACAGGCTTGCTTACCAACAAACAATGACAGTTATGAAACAAGAGTGAGACAAGAGTATGCATAGTTGAAAAAATAACTGACCTGCCTTAAGACATTACCAACCACTTTTTCAGATGAACTCAGTCACTTTTATGCCAAACTTGACCCCTCTGTCAGACCCCTGTCATGGCCCATTTTATATGGTCATTTATATATAATTAACCCCTTTATAATGATAATTTTTGTTTTTTGCCAAGGGAATTCCAGAAACACCACTTGTTTTAATTTGCATTAATAATATCAATAAATAAGGAGATGTAGGGCAGACTTTCCTTTGACACCTTTTGATGCTGAATCTTTTAGAACTAGATGATAATCCCTCATGGGCACCCAAATCCTCTTGCACAATCCAGCTGATGGACCAGGTGCTATATTTTAGCAGATGGAGATTACTTTAGCATTAACATCTTCTCCCTCCTATTTAGGTATTCCTACAAAATGTAGATCCCAATGTCTTTTGTAGCATGATAACTCAAGCAGCCTGGTTTTCATCTCTGTAGTTTATGCTCTGTTCCATTAACTCTCTTAAAAGTTTGTGCTATTTTTTTTCCACTTTACAGTGGATAAATTCCCTCATTTCTTTTAGGTCATTTATTCTAGCCTGCAGGTCGTTGGCTTGTTCATTCATTATTATAGTTACTGTAGCTCTTCTTTGTTTTAAAAGGAGGCTGAACAGTCTTTAATGTTAAGGCTACTTATAACAGTTGTTCTCTTGGAATGTTGTTAGGAGATGCTGTACTTAGTACCTGTTTATACAAAAACAAAGTATGAAAATAACAGATATACAGAATATATATCTTTCTGCACTGCCAAACACAGTGAAACAATCTTCCTTTAGCCTCTATGCATTTAGTGCATGTTTCTGATACAATATACACCAAAAAAAAAAAAAATTATGTAAAAATACAGTACAATGTACTGTTTTAAAATGAAGGAATTTTTCCATAGAAGTTTTTTATGCATTGAATTTTACCATTTACTCTTTAAGGAAATGCCCATAAATTTCAGTAAAAAAAAAAAAAAAAAAAAAAAAAAAAAATTTTGGAAAAAATTATAAAAT